>CM061046.1:12001350-12143850 GCA_030762985.1 Adelphocoris suturalis
CTAGTTCATTCTATAAATTTATTGCTGATCGCTAGACTTGTTGGGGGACCAGTACCTTCTTATAACATTTTTTTCTTCTTCGGGAGTTGAAAAATTTTTTTTCTCGCCAAAATCAAAATTACCACTCTCATTTTTACGTTTTAGATAGTTCTGAATTTGATTTGTATCAATTCTCTCGGTAAGAGGATGTTGTTTGTCTGAGTAGTTATCCAAAAATACTTGTAACGACCTAATTCCTTAGTTTACCTCTGGAATTGATTAAATTCTCGGGGAATGATTATTGCTGATGGTTCCCCTATCAGTTTCTGTATTCACATATTAATATTTCACTCTACGCAAACGAATAAAGCGCTATTTTCTCAAGGTCTATTCATCGAATATACCCCAAGTTTGGAGGTTACCTAGGCGGGAAAAGACGATTTAATTGCCCCATATAAAATTCGACACGATCATAACTTAGTAGCTGCTACTCGTGCAAGAATGAAATACTTTTAACTTGCATCACGTCTACACGTTTCATTCGATATAGACGACATTTTCTGGGAATGTGCGGATGGTCTTCGGTCAATTTCTCTCTCAAAAATTAATATTTTTCACCACTCAAGCGCAAACAAAAACAAAAAAAAAAAAAAGTTCAAGTCATGCAGCATGATCGCATGACGGAATTTTCCTGATTTATTGTAGGATAATTCTGTTAAATTATCGAATGTTCATATTCGTTCCTATATTCATTCCTATTCGATGATGAAGTGAGGACCCCCCCCCCCCCCCCAACCATTCGCTCTTGGTGCGGTAGTGTATACTTTCATTTTGATGAATCACTCTAATCACCATAGTGAACTCTGATGCTTATTTGATTTCTATTCAACTTGAGATGCTGGACATTGGAACGGGATCTCTTTGGGTGTAGTAGAGTATAATTACAACTTACAGAATCACCCTAATCAGCAGAGTGAACTCTGCACCTAATTTGGTTCCAATCAAACTTAAGATGCTAAAAATTGGAACGGGACATCTTTCGATGTGGTAGAGTAATTATATTACAATTTAACAAACCCTTCTAATCAGCTGAGTGGGCTCATTAGCTTCTTTTGTTCCTATTCAGCTTTTCTGATGTACCTATCTATACTGAATTTTTAAACGGGGCCTCTCTGGGTATGGTAGAGCATAATTACAACTTGCGATACCACTTTGATCAGGTACAAGTTGAAACTTGATTGTTGAAATTTGAATTGAAGCTTTTTCGGTACTGCTGGATAAACATGGCAAAGTATGGAGCCACCTTACAGTGGTGGTGGCAAAAACCTTCCACGTCGTCCCAATCAGCCCAAATGTGTGAATCGACAAGTGCATCACACGAAAACAAAAGTGTCACTCTCGTTCAAGTGGTTGAGTAAGACCAGGAAATAGTCACATTTTCAATTAATATACAATTTCCATCATAAGACGAAGGAAAGAATTATCGTATTCTTAGGATCAAGTCATCAATGATGCCCACACACGTATACACCTACTTATAGTAGGAAAAATGTATACATTGGTAGTTTCTAAGAAATATTCAAAAATATTGAGCATTATTTTCGTTTGCTATTATAAAAATCAAAGTCCCATACGTACCTATTTGCCAAATCCGTTCCACGCATCAGAGAGTCTTTATTTCTATTTTAAAGTTTTTGTTATGTGTTATGTATGTATCGCTCATTCCGGGCCGCAATTTTCATACGAAAAATCGGAAATTTGAATTTTTTTTTTTTTTTTTAATTCTCCAGGCCATACCATAAGTTGAGCTTCCTTGATCCATTTCACTATTGGTGCGTTTTGAACGAAAAAATGGTTGAAAGTAAACCCCTTGAATGTGGCACATAAGATGTAGTTATCAACGCTGATTCAACTGGTTCTATCTGGTTTGGTTAATTTTTTTCATTAATTAACCTTTGCAATCGACAAAAAAATTTTTTTAACCCCCCCCCCCCCCCCCTTAAAATTTGTAGGTTTACGTTTCAGGATTCGTAAAATCAGAAAATCGAATTTGGAAAAAAAACCGTCCGCCGTCCAGAGCTTTCCTCCGAAACTACTGGACCGAACTTTATGAAATTATTATTGTTCATGCAACTTGCATCCAGTTCGATCAACCCTGATACCTCGTTTATACATTCAGCCCACTTCCGTGAAAGTTGGAAGTGAGCAGGGAAGAGGGCAGCGAAAGCATGTAAACACCTCTCTCGCGCTGCCCCTTGCTCCTCCCACTCGTAATGCCTGTGCTCCCTCCACTGGCGGTTTTTTCGGTGCGGACCTCAAAGAGCGGGCAGTGCGAGTGGTATGTGGTAGTGAAGGCGGTATGTAAACGCCTCACTCGCGTGACTGCCAGTCGTACTCCTACCGTAGTCCGCCTTCTCTGTTTTTTCTTCTATATTTTGTTTTGTGTATTTATTTATTTTTATTTTTATTATTATTATTTGTTTAAAGTATATTTTGTAAGGTAACTATTACGATCGAGTGGACCAATAAGTTAACGTTAAAGTTGAGCTATAGATGGATAATTTATTAGGCTTAGGTAGGGTTGTCTTCACGGGCAACATACTATTTTCATGTTCATAGTATTTTAGCACAAAATCTCGGAAGAATTTTGTATTTGCAAATAAATATAGCATCATTCTAAAATTCAGTTTTCGTCACTCTCGTACAAATACCTACACGTCGCGTTTCATGAAATAAAAATTAAGCATCCATAATATAATATGGATAATTAATCTATAATATAGATATAAAAATAACTATATCTCTGAGGTCTATTAATCCTTTTCAAAATACCAGGGTTTTCTGCAAGTAACTGTATGGACACAATCATTGTGGGAAATATTTTTATTATTGCAGATAGGTGACCAGAGTTAAAACACCAAGGAAGCATAGGTACAGCTTCATAAAATACAGCTATCGAATAATAAAGACGTATTCTATAGAGCATACCCACGGTGGGTAACCCACCCAAATGACTAGACAAATTTAAATTAATTAATAAATTAAAATAAATATAAGAAATTGAAATAAATACCTGCGAAATATTGTTTTACATGATTTCATGTGAAAATAGGAACTGTAAATATACGGATCCTTGATAAAACTGGAACTACTAATGTAAACAGCTCAAGAGGGATTCTGTAGAACGTACCTAACTAACTCTTCGCTTGACAATATGAAATTCAAGTGCCCATTGCTCAGGAAACTGAGAATAACAAAGTAATCACAGTGTAGATTTGGAAATAATATTCCACAGGTCCTAGGGGACCTAGGTACCTATTTACTTCTACTATGAAAACTTAGTATAATATCAATAATTATGTTCAATTTTTCTAAAGCTCCACAAAAAAAAAAAAAAAAATATATATATATATATATATATATATATATTTTGGATACTAAATATTTTTAATCTAGTATACAGGGTGTATTGCAAGCAGATGACAATACTCAAGGGGGTTAAACTCGACCAAAAATATAGTTCAACAACGCCAACCGCAACTCTCTATCTCAATCCGTTTCAGAGATATGTCGTATTTAGGTAATGTTTTATCGAAAAACCCATGTTTTTTAGCATAGAAACCCCAATTTCTCCATTTTACCTGACTTTATCTCAACATTCAACCCAATTTTCGGAATTGATGCACCGTTGTTCTTGAAAAGTACCGTCTAAAAACCCTAATAGCCATTCAAAAGTTTATCGTTTCTAAATAAGTAACATTCCTTACAGTACTAGAAAGCTTCCTACGTTTCTAAATGAAAATACTGCAAACTGGGGGCTCTCACAAAAGCAGGGAAATTTAATCACCCTTTCAACGGTATGCACAAAATTAAGATTATCTTCCAATTTCATGGAGAAATTCAACAAAAAAACGTTAGTAGGAGGTAGTTGGTAAACTTTATTTTCTAATTTTTTAAATCTGAAAAAAAAAAAAAATGATCATGTAGTAAATTAGAATTTTAAACTTCTACTGAAGAAATGGCCAGTTTGTACTTGAACCAACTTGAACTTGAAAAAATCAAAATTGAAGTTGCTTGAACTGACCCCCCACCCCTACCACAACTTTTTGTAGGTTCCTTCCAACGTTTTTTCACACTGCAACTTGAATTTCTCCATGAAATTGGAATGACCTTAACATTTGGATCATACCGTTGAAAAGCTGATTAAGTTTCCCTACTTTTGTAAGATCCTTCAGTGTGCAGTATTTTTTTATTTTTCAATTAGAAACGTAGGAAACTTTCTAGTACAGTAAGGAATGTTACTTATTTAGAAACGGTAACCTTCTGAATGGATATTAGGTTTTTTAGGCGGTACTTTTCAAGAACAAAGGTGCATCAATTCCGAAAATGGGTTCGAATGTTAAGATAAAGTGAGGTAAAATCGAGAAATTGGGGTTTCTATGCTAAAAAACATGGGTTTTTCGATAAAACATTAAAAACGACATATCTCTGAAACGGATTGAGATAGAGAGTTGCGGTTGGCGTTGTTGAACTACATTTTTGGTCGAGTTTAACCCCCTTGAGTATTGTCATCTGCTTGCAATACACCCTGTATACTAGATTAAAAATATATAGTATCCAAAATATATATATATATATATATATATATATATTTTTTTTTTTTTTTTTGTGGAGCTTTAGAAAAATTGAACATAATTATTGATATTATACTAAGTTTTCATAGTAGAAGTAAATAGGTACCTAGGTCCCCTAGGACCTGTGGAATATTATTTCCAAATCTACACTGTGATTACTTTGTTATTCTCAGTTTCCTGAGCAATGGGCACTTGAATTTCATATTGTCAAGCGAAGAGTTAGTTAGGTACGTTCTACAGAATCCCTCTTGAGCTGTTTACATTAGTAGTTCCAGTTTTATCAAGGATCCGTATATTTACAGTTCCTATTTTCACATGTAATCATGTAAAACAATATTTCGTAGGTATTTATTTCAATTTCTTATATTCATTTTAATTTATTTATTAATTTAAATTTGTCTAGTCATTTGGGTGGGTTACCCACCGTGGGTAGACTCTACAGAATACTAGACTAAAATTGGGATCGAACAAAGAAAGAATCTCGAAAATCAGTTGACAATAGTGGTTTGGGCAGCGTCGACAAAATTTGTGTCACACACACACACACACACACACACACACACACACACACACACACACACCTGGAGAGTGGTATTGAAGCACACTCGGGCGCATGGTGGCACTGCTGGGAATGAAGAGGCGGATTCCTGTGCAAGGGAGGCCGCCATGAGCCTGGACCTCCGGTTGCTTTCTCCCTAATGCCTAAGTCCGAAATCAAGCAGGATTGTGGTGCTCATAGTATCGAACTATGGGAACAGATGTGGAGGACGACAGCTGACGGCCGTAGGACAAAGACATTCTTCCCTACAATAGGAGACCGACTTGCCCTTGATCTTCCTATTTCTTGGAGGTTAACTCTTATGTTGTCGGGACATGGAAGAGTACGTGAGTTCCTGCAACGGTTCGGCCTCAGTGAGGATGCTACTTGTATGTGCTCAGGGGAGATACAGGATTGGGACCACCTTTTGTTTCGATGCAGCAAATTTGAACAGCAGCGTGCACGTCTGGAGAGGAAGTGCTTCCTGAAATGCGGTGCCTGGCCGATACCGATGAGGGATCTCGTTTCTGACCACTTGGATGAAATTATTGTATTTCTTAACTCTATGAACTTGGACTTGCTGTGATAGTGATTGGATTTCCAGCCTATTGTACTATCATTTAAAAAGTGTAATATTAGATTATTTTACCGCATATTTTTGTAATTTACATTCAATACCGTAAAAATAAGAATGCGTATGTTAATTACTGATGTTATAGCATGTAAATCGCCTGTAGTCTCTTGGGGAGCAGGCGGAATAATAAACTCCTCTTCCACAGGGGTACTGTAGAGGAGAAAATTAAAAAAAAAAAACACACACACAGACACACACACACACACACATACACACACACATACACACACACACACACACACACACACACACACACACACACACACACACACACACACACAAACACACACACACACACTTTTTTTTTTTTTTTTTTTTAAAGAAATCTCCCCTCAAAAACGGGGGGGGCAAGAAAAAAAAACGAAAAAAACTAAATTAAAAAATGGGGAGGACGCCCTGGTTTACCCGACGCCAGCCCTAGGGATTAGGGAAGTAGAGGAAGATGGAGGAGGGAGAGAAGGATGAAAGGAAGTGCCTCTATAAAATGACCACCTATTGAGGTAAGAGCCCCGAAGGACGCGGGTGGTGATACCACGGAGCACTCCTGCCGAGATGCCCAACTCGAGAAGCTCCGTGGCACTTTTCCCGCACCACACCCCGCGCCATGACACGGTCGCGGCCATGACCTTGATTTTATTAGGCGCCACTCCCTTTAGCTCAGATATCGCTTGTCGCAGGTCGTTCCTATAATATTTACTTATTTTAGCCCTCCAGGTCTGCTCCATGTCCACGCTGCCACTGACAACTTGGACATCCAGGATTATGGCAGACCCATCGGGCTTGATGGCGACGATATCTGGCTTCTTGCCCCGGTCACTCGGCATATGGTACAGTCTCTCTCTCTCCACATCCCAGCCGCTGGATGACAAAGCACCTGCTATCTGCTTGGCGACCGCATCATGACGCAGAATGCGGCCACTATGAGTCCGTGGACACTGCTGCACCACATGATACAGGTTCTCATTTTTACCCCGACAGGCACGGCAAAGGGTATCTACTGTCCCACGACTACCTCTAGAACACCTCACCGCAGTGGCTAATGTTGCCACCCGGGCGGCATGAAAATGTCGGTAGTCGCAGGCCCCAATGCCCTCTGAAGCCCATTCAACCCACTGGGAGGAAATGGGGGATTCAGAGCACTGTCGGAGTTCTTTACCATCCTCTGAATCATGCAGAGCAGTAGCGAACTCAGCAGATGAGCTGGGTTTTGGAGCAGTTGGAGTTGCTCGATTGCACCACAACAACTGCTGTCTGACAAAATCAAGGTCAGCAGCAGTGCGGGCGACCTCACAGCTAGAGCCCCTTAGGGCATGCAGGCGCTGGCGGCGTAAAGATGGGATAGCGGCTGAGAGAGAGACAATGCCGAGCCCACCGGCCTTGACCGGTGCATGGATATAGGCACTTGGGACACCAGGTGGAAAGCCTAGCCAAGAGCGCACAGCAGAGCGTACTTCACGGTCTAACTCAAGCAGCCTCCCCGCAGTAAGCCTGCCAAAGACTAGCCCATAGGTTAACTTTGGCAGTAAGTACGTGCGAAGGAGGCGCAGCTTATGCTGTGGCTGCAGTGGAGCCTTGGTGACACGAGCTAGTGCTCCACCACACTGCTGGTGGCACACACAGCATGGATCGGGCAGGGATGGAAGTTTGTCCTAAGACAAAACACTCCTCATCCACTACCTTCACCTTATGCTGGCGACCTGACGGGACCAAGGAGACCGACCCACACTTAGCTGGGTTGACCACCAAACCACACCTGGCTAGCTGCTCAGCAAATGCGTTGAGGGAGATCTGCAAGCCCTCACGGGTTTCTGCGCGTAGGATGACATCATCAGCATAAGCCAATGCACCTACTCGCACCCCAGGGGCGAGATCGAACCCTATTTCAGCTGGCAGCTTACCCAAGGCCGATCCCCCTGGCGTACCCCCCGCCCAATAACAACATCCCCTGACAACTCACCTCGTGCCTCTAGGACCGTCACGCCTTCGTGGTACAGACAGGCAACATACTCAATTTAAACGAGCAGGTGCCCCGACACCACGAAGACAATCGGTCAGGGCAAAGTGGCTAACTGTGTCAAAGGCCTTAGCGACGTCCAGAGCGGCAAGATGGAGCTGCCGTTTCTTCATACGAGCCAGCGAAATGACAGTTTGGAGAACTGTTAGATTCTCCGCTGTGCCATCCGCTGGGCGAAATGCTCTCTGGACGTCACCTATGACACCAGCCACTTGGAGGAGAGATGCCAGAACTTTTTGGAAGTGGCGGCACACACACACACAAACACACACACACATACTCACACCACAAATAATACGCAGACATACACCTATGGTTTTTTCACAGATTCGGTCTTAGAATGGTCTGAAATGGTATCTACCAACCTCGTACCTACCTACATACAATCAGAGATGAGCAAACACATATCCGAAAATACAAATATGTATTTATCCTTTATTTTTTATTATTTATAGTTGCATTTCTTTGTAGGTACCTATATGAATAAATTTGTAAGTATTCATATTTTGGCTACGAATATTCAACATTTATACTCGAAACTATGAATATAGGAATTACATTCGAAGAATATGAATATTTCAATACTTATAGAAGTGCATATTATTATTCAATTTTTTTTAAATATAAAATAATAATATTCACGTAGGTATTCAATCTCGATAGGTACCGATTCAAATTTTTATTCATCATTCAATTTCACAAAACCTAATTTTTGTCTACTTGTTGCACGAATACAAAGATGAGTGAGGGAGCAAAATTGAATTCTAGTTATTTTTGGCGTTTACCACATAAGTGAATTGACTGGATCTCAAAATTCAACGTAGAATACCGAGAATTTGAGTAATTTATGATAATTTCAAAGTAGGATAATGGAATGCGTTAAAAAATCTGTCACAAATCAGCCGAATCCAGCCTTGAAAACCGTCACGTGTAAACTTCTATAGGCGCACCGCGTCGAAAAATTTAGCGGGGTGTGAATACGATTTTACAGTCACGTTTTTTTCCGTCACGCTGTTTTGAAAATTTTGAAAATTACCTACTTAGGTACTCTGTTCTAATTTCGATTTTTAAAACATTTATGTCGTAGTTTTAAATTCATTTACATTTACGAATTAGCGGGAAGAAAGCATGTTCCATGTTTTAGCATTTTAGCTAACACATGCCCAACATCCCAACAGAGTGGAAAGTAATGTCCAAATCGTCATAGAAGTTTACACTTCTCCCGTGTGGTCTTTAGCACACCTGTTTTTTTTTTTTTTTTTTTTTTTTGGATGTTTGCATTTTCAAGACCCTAAAGACCCTTGAATTTGAGTGATTATCTGTTTACAAGATAGGTAAATGGACTACTTTTCAAAATGAATCAAAATTCTGCTTTCAGGAAATGTATTGCACAATAACAGGTAAATATTATGAATATCATTTACAATAATAATTCATAAAATAAATTATAACAAAATTCATTATTGACTATTATCAATTACTTATCACTTTTTTGAGGGAGCCTCATCCCGTAGAGACATTAACTTACATTTTCTGGGATCCATTGGGGGGGGGGGGGGGGGGGGGGGGGGGGGGGGGGGTTTGCCTTTACTGGAATATCGCCTATTAGGCATCATAAATAGAATGGAAAGAAAAACGAACGAAAAAACACACACGAATCTGGGCGCCGATACCTAACCGCGTTATAGGCAAGAAGCGAGAGTTGGTCTGCGGGTAAAAAATGTAAACAAGAAATCAAGAAGCTAAATAAACCCGTTTGCGAAACCCCCCGCTCCACGCCTTTCTGCAGCGGTAGCAAACCCCCCTCGTAACCGACGCGTCCGGCAAACGCATAGCAACGCCTAGCAACAAGCATTATTACAGTTTGTAGAGGACACTATCACCATCAATTTCGCACTGCGTTTTTACACCTTCATTCTCACTCTAGGTCTGATTCCCACTACAATTATTTATAAGGATAATTCTAGTAGATAGTTGAGATACGTAAAAATATGGGATGTTAGCGTTTTCCAGGAAAAAATTGTTCAAAATAATATTTATGAGCAAAAAAAAAAAAAAAAATTGAGAAAATAAATTTTTGTTAGCTATTTTTTGGAAACTTTATGTTCGCTCGATAGCCTAGGATGAGACAAACTCAAATATATATTTAGATTTGAAAATTGATTGACTGGTGTGGAGATGATCAAGATTATTTATTTGTATCTCTCTCTCTCTCTCTCTCTCTCACTCACACACAACTGTCGTCCCCTTTAGACACAAACAAATCGTCATCCCCCAACTATCAACCATAGTAGAATTAATGCATAGTAGAATTTACGTTTGCGCATGCGCGGAGCAAAGTATTGAGTCAGGAACAAAGAAACATATAGGGGACCGTCTACACCCTAGCCCACACATTCCCTGAAAGTTCCATCCAACTCGGATGAAAACTGTGGGAATTGAGGTCGTTACAAGTTTTCACATAGGCGCATGCGCAGTAGCTATTAATGATATACAGTCATGTTAAAATTGATATGGAATGATCAAATCGTCATCCCCCAACTGTCATCCAAATTGAGTCAAGAACGGAGAAACAGGCGACCGGAACCAACAAGCAAACGAAACTTAGAAAATACACGAGTCAGTAATGAACGAGTCCCACCATAATGAACGGCTGAGTGTAGTAGATTGGTGGTGAAGGGGAGAATAGTTCTTAGTAAATATGATGTTCGAGGATCAAAGTTCACACGTGTCCCAACCAATCGGGGTTCTCTCGCTCCTTCATCTCTCTCTCTCTGGGATTCCGGATTTGTAAAACCTATGCGATAGTGTAGCGCCAAAAATAGTCTGCTCTCGATCGTAGGTAATACTTAAATGGGAACCCGTTTTTGTAAGGAAACTATGATAATACAAGTAAAAATAAATTATAAAATAATATTTTAATTAAATTAAAAAGTTTAATTTGATTTAATTAATTTTAACTTTTCAAATGATTGAATTTTGATGATGTTCTTCCAAAATTGAAATGTCCACTCCTAGTTCACGGGCCTGGTGCCGTAGATTCAAAAAAGGGCTGGCGCGAGGGTCTGGGTTGCTACCTGTCTATTGTTGCCTCTCCAATTTAATATACCTACTAGAACAAATTTAGATGAATTTGAATGAATATCTAGGGGCTGTAGAGGGGCCTCAAACAAAATGGCCGGATTCTTTTTTAACTATTCCGAAGCACCTATGTAAGCTGGGGCCTCAAAATTTTGTATGTACCCTTCAAATACTCCGTAGAAATGGCGTAAAGAATTTTTTTTCGAATTTTCATGAAATTGTGGAATCTAGCAAACGCGGCTTCTGAGAGAAAAATGGACTTCCAATTTTCATTTAGCGCATCGATTAACATAAAGATACCAATTTCGGTGAATTTTAGACATTTCCCAAGGGCATTTCGGGGAGATTTTTATGAAATTCATGAAATTTCTGATGTCTGGTGAATGAAGCGTCCTAGCGCAAAACGGATTTCAAAATCGAATTCAGCGACTCAAAATACATACTGGAAAGCATTCTCGTCAAATTTGCTGTGAGTTTTAAGGGAGAAATTGCGAATTCAAGATAAAAAATAAATTTTTAAAACAAAATGTTTTTCCAGAATGAAGCCCAGGTGGTTCCAGTAAGTGCCCGCTCAGCTTTCTTGGCAAGTTCAGTTTCGTAAATTTTTTTTCAAATTTTCATCTTTTGGGTAGGTTATCTGCATATATTATTGAATATTTGAAGTGGTTTTTAACCACCATACAGGGGTCAATCAGTAGGTAGGGGGTGGGGGTTTTCGGGGAGATTTCTATGAAATTCTTGAAATTTGAGATACTAGGTGAACGAAGCGTTCTAGTGCGAAACGGATTTTATTCGGAATCAGCGCCCCAATTTCCATATTGTAACACAAGTTGATGAATTTTGAACAATTTCCTAGATGAACTTTGGGGGTTTTTCATGAAATTCAATCCAAAGAACTAAACCTTGAAGAACAAAACGGATTTCAAATTCGGATTCAGAGACTTAAACGATCACGTTCGTCAGGTTCGAGGACCACTTTCGTCAGACCTAAATTTCGCCTCCCGTCTCTGATTATCAAGGAAAATGTTTACTGACTGTTCCATTTTGTTCTCAATTAAATATCAATTTGTAATTGCAATTTTGAAGACAAAATTACAAAACATTTCAAAATGTTGAACGATACTTCCAATCTCGTATTCGTCTTGAGAACATTTCCACAATTAAATTTTAATTTTTAATGGAATTGTTTCTACAAAAATGGAATACACTTTTGGTGCGGCCGTAGCACTATCTCTTATCTCAGAATCATATTAAACTCCTGTCCGCATTGGCCTTAAAGAGGGAAGAAGGTGAACAAACGTAACAACTGAGTCATTGTATACAAAAATTATCAGAAGTTTTCCGTTATGTTACGCTTTGAGTGATGCAAATTGTAATAATTTCCTATCCAGGGAGGCCTTAGTATAGACATGGAAATCTCAAAAATCTGAAACTTTAACCAGGGGCTGCATTTAGGTTTTCGTAGTGCCCCGAAACTGAGCAGTCCAATCCTTCATCACCCAAGAATTTTTTAGGCAAAAAAAAAAAAAAAAAAAAAAAAAAAAAAAAAAAAAAAAAAAAAAAAAAAAAAAAAAAAAAAACGGGTAAAAATTGGGTTTTGAAGTGTTTTGCAAGGTTTTGGGAACAAATAATTATTTTATTGGCTAGACAACTCTAAACCTCACAAGTCCATGGTCATGTAAATCGCAAAATCTAATTACCTAGGTAGTACCGAACAACACTAACAAATTATCATCACAAAAAATATCTAGATTGAAGAGATACTACAGTAGGTATCTGTATCAATTCAGCAATGCAATATTGATCACAGAAAATATGGAAGTGTTGAACGTGGAAGTGACGTGTACCTGTTGTCTGTAACGGGAATAATAAACCTTCGTCAAGAATTCGCTGCGTTTTTAAACTGTTTTTCATCCATCAAAACCTTGGGCAACCGCCGAGTTTCGGGGCAAAACATCGAACGTTGAAATCTCAACTATTGTTCAAATTTCCCTTCTTTAAACTTTCCTTCATGCCCAAGTGATATATTAAAAAATTATAATAATTATGTTGTTCACGTCAAGTCACTAGGGATGACACCAAAATTTGGAATTAACCTGATTTCGAGAACGTATTTGAACAAATTGTAAACTTTGAACGATGCACCTCATTGAATGAAATGTAGTCGCAGAACCACGTTTTTCGACCAAAATCATATTTCCACTCGTATTTTATATTGTAGACATTCTTTGGCAATTTCCGTTTTGTGTAAATGACCGTTTGTCCGTCTGCCTCCAAGAATTATTTTCTCATTAGACACTATGTCTGTTTTCGCACAAGCTTGGATGGTACTTGGGGAGATCATCCCTCTGATAGTGGCGCTTTTGTGATCGATTAAGAACTATTACTTTTTTTTCAATTCCCCTCAAAATTTGATGGTTTACGTTTGAGATACGTCAATTACCAAAATCGATTTTAAAAAATCTGTCCCCTTGTCGTCCGCCGTCTGCCCTACTCCTACACCACACCGTCCGCCGTTCGACGCTTTTTTCAGATACTTCCTTACCAAAAGTTTACGAAATATGGCTGAAAATCCCCACATCACCCGAAGATGATCCTTGACACTTTGTATCACACTCACTCAATTCGAAAGGTTGTGATTTAATGGTTATAGGTTAAGGGATTATTCCGAGAATTATTATGGGGGCCGGAATTGAGGTTGCTGAGGAAGCACAAAGGAGTGACACAAACTCGAAAGGAAAGGGAGGAAAATAGCATTTTTGATCAGCTACATCACTTGAATGGAAAGTTTCAGATATATTTTTGGTTCAACACACAAGGATTTATAGGGAGCAAATATGATCCTTATCCACTCCTTCATCCACATTGGAGCCCTGAATTCTTTTTCGGTTTCTGCTACAAATAAAAAGAAGATTCAACTTCCCTTCAGACAATGTACCTAAGGAATTTTCGGTTATATGTTTTTAATTGCAATTTTACAGAAAGTCTTGTATTACCTCCCAAAACCGACCTGCCGCACGACAGGACCTAGAAGATCGGATTCGTCGTACTTTTTACTTGATATATACTATTTTGTTCAAATGTAAGATGACGAAATATGAAAAGTGTCAGAATTACCCCCTCCATGAGACGCGCCACTCGACGAGACCTAGAAAATGGGATTCCTCATGTTTTTGACATTTTATGTCTTTACTATGGCACATAAATGAAAAAGCGTCACGCGGGGAGCGTCACGCGGAGAGCGTTACGCGGAGATTCCCTAATGATCTCACAATTCTGAGATTTGGTATGTAGCCCCTTTAGCCCCTTGAGGGACCTCTGAACACAACTGACCGATCCCAGATCAGCTGAGTGGCTCTAGAATCCAGTTTTTTCCCTAATGATCCCACGATTCTGAGATTTGGTATGTGGGCCCTTGAGGGACTTCTGAACACAACTGACCGATCCCAGATCAGCTGAGTGGCTCTAGAATCCAGTTTTTTCCCTAATGATCCCACGGCTCTGAGATTTGGTAAGTGGGCCCTTGAGGGACTTCTGAACACAACTGACCGATCCCAGATCAGCTGAGTGGATCTAGAATCCAGTTTTTTCCCTTATTGATCCCACGGCTCTGAGATTTGGTATGTGGGCCCTTGAGGGACTTCAGAACACAACTGACCGATCCCAGATCAGCTGAGTGGCTCTAGAATACAATACGGGGTTTTATAGGAAGGGGAAAGGGGGCACAAAGACATAAAATGTCTCTCGTGGTTGCGTACTTGTACGAAAGCTGTATCCACCGTATGAGTTTCAAGAGGTTCTAATACCAAGTTCAGTTTCTTTTGATTTTCACGTACAACCAAGCCGTTGCTGGGGAAATGAATCTTCTTTATTTAAGTAGTGGGACACTTTGGACTAGCTGATGTTTTCAAAATAAATTTGCTCTTATGATGAATTTTGCCCTTGCTCACCTATCTAAATATATTTGAAAGTAAGCATGTGAAGTAGCAGCAATAAGAATTCAATTTTGATGGATTTATCACTGAAAAACTTGGAAAAAACTATTTGACATGGATATGTCTATTGGCTGGGCCACGTGAGTTTTACCTAGTACAAACTATTTATTTAAAATTTAAAATGACAAAAAAAGAAAAGTGTTGGAATTACCCCCTCTATGTGACGCGCCGCGCGACGAACCCAGAAAATCGGATCCCTCGTATTTTTTACCAGTTAAACATTATGTTTTTTAATTTTTAAATGACAAAATAAGAAAAGTGTTGGAATTACCCCCTCCATGAGACGCGCCGCGCGACGAGACTTTGAAAATCGGATTCCTCGTATTTTTTACCTATTAGAAATTTTTTTTTTACAAATTTTAAATGATGATATATGAAAAGTGTTGGAATTACCCCCTCCATGAGACGCGCCGCGCGACGAGACCTTGAAAATCGGATTCCTCGGATTTTTTACCTATTAGAAACTATTTTTCTCACATTATAAATGACAAAATAAGAAAAGTTTCGGAATTACCCCCTCCATGAGACGCGCCGTGCGACGAGACCTAGAAAATCGGATTCCTCGGATTTTTTACCTATTAGAAACTATTTTTCTCACATTTTAAATGGCAAAATAAGAAAAGTTTCGGAATTACCCCCTCCATGAGACGCGCCGTGCGACGAGACCTAGAAAATCGGATTCCTCGGATTTGTTACCTATTAGAAACTATTTTTCTCACATTTTAAATGGCAAAATAAGAAAAGTTTCGGAATTACCCCCTCCATGAGACGCGCCGCGCGACGAGACCTTGAAAATCGGATTCCTCGGATTTTTTACCTATTAGAAACTATTTTTCTCACATTTTAAATGGCAAAATAAGAAAAGTGTTGGAATTACCCCCTCCATGAGACGCGCCGTGCGACGAGACCTTGAAAATCGGATTCCTCGGATTTTTTACCTATTAGAAACTATTTTTCTCACATTTTAAATGACAAAATAAGAAAAGTTTCGGAATTACCCCCTCCATGAGACGCGCCGCGCGACGAGACCTTGAAAATCGGATTCCTCGGATTTTTTACTTTTTAGAAACTATTTTTCTCACATTTTAAATGACAAAATAAGAAAAGTTTCGGAATTACCCCCTCCATGAGACGCGCCGCGCGACGAGACCTTGAAAATCGGATTCCTCGGATTTTTTACTTTTTAGAAACTATTTTTCTCACATTTTAAATGACAAAATAAGAAAAGTTTCGGAATTACCCCCTCCATGAGACGCGCCGTGCGACGAGACCTTGAAAATCGGATTCCTCGGATTTTTTACCTATTAGAAACTATTTTTCTCACATTTTAAATGACAAAATAAGAAAAGTTTCGGAATTACCCCCTCCATGAGACGCGCCGTGCGACGAGACCTAGAAAATCGGAATCCTCGGATTTTTTACCTATTAGAAACTATTTTTCTCACATTTTAAATGACAAAATAAGAAAAGTTTCGGAATTACCCCCTCCATGAGACGCGCCGTGGGACGAGACCTTGAAAATCGGATTCCTCGGATTTTTTACCTATTAGAAACTATTTTTCTCACATTTTAAATGACAAAATAAGAAAAGTTTCGGAATTACCCCCTCCATGAGACGCGCCGTGCGACGAGACCTAGAAAATCGGATTCCTCGGATTTTTTACCTATTAGAAACTATTTTTCTCACATTTTAAATGGCAAAATAAGAAAAGTTTCGGAATTACCCCCTCCATGAGACGCGCCGCACGACGAGACCTTGAAAATCGGATTCCTCGGATTTTTTACCTATTAGAAACTATTTTTCTCACATTTTAAATGACAAAATAAGAAAAGTTTCGGAATTACCCCCTCCATGAGACGCGCCGCGCGACGAGACCTTGAAAATCGGATTCCTCGGATTTTTTACCTATTGGAAGGGGTATATATATATATAAGGGGTAATATAAAACGGAAGTTGAAGAAGTTAGAGGTTTTGTAGGGTTTGGAATGCTTACAGTATAAAAAACTCATTTTGAAAGAATACAGATTTTACGTTTCATCCTGACCGATAAGTAGGTTAATTATTCAAGTATAATGCCATAAAACATTAAATATTACAATTTCATAAACAGCGACATAGCAACTGTTATCTTGCTTCAATAGGACTGAACTCACTACCAATACACCCCCTTCCATCAAAATATAATCAACGACGGGATCTGCCATCGGAAACGAAAAAACGCAAGGAGAGAAACCTAACCCAATAGATAATTATTTCACCTAACCAACAACCCAACTACCACCCCTTGCGCCACAATCCTGTGAACTGTGATGGAGAAAGAGCGCCGTTTGTTGGTTCGATTATACCCACCCTTCAAGACCGTGCGCGACAAACCTGTCGAAGTATCAAAAAACCCAGGATTATGGCGCAGGTTTGTTGCGCTGGGATGTGACGCGGTAGTCCTGTGGTCCGTGATAAAACGACGCAGCAATCCTGTCAAAAGATAACTATATATATATATATATATATATATATATATATATATATATAAAAATATATATATATATATATATATATATATATATATATATATATATATATATATATATATAAGCGTTCAAATCCAGGAATCATTTCAGAATGCCTCAAAACAGATTTCGATGAAGAAAATTTTTGAAATTTTTTATTTTAAAATTTTTGGAGCCATTGCAATAGCTTTATTTTCTAAGAAAATTCGCTAAAAATGCGTTAAACTTCAGAATATGATTCAGAATAGCCTGAAACGGATTTCTGCATAAAATTTATTCAAAAATTCACATTCTACAAATTTTGAGGCGAGAGCAATAGCTTAATTTTCTTCAAAAATTCGCTAAAATTATGAGTAGATTCGAAGGGAACCCTTCTCTAAAATTAGATCTTCTAACTTCAGCGTTGATACAGTTAAGGCACGTTACAGATCCCCCTCCTCATTAAAACGTTTTCTGTATTTGAAATGTAAAGCAGTGAGCCCTTTACTACCCTGAATCGCTGCGGTTGGTGAAAGTGAACAGAATCAGAATTGCAAGGTGACGGTTGGGGTTGCAATATCGAATAGAAATGTATACATTTAAAACGAGATCGATTTTTTAGTGTATCGGAGGACGTCTTAATATTCTAACCCGCATTATTATTCATCAACTAAATACTAAGGTATATGCTTGTAGAATTTTTATTTGGAACCGACTTAGGTTGGTACCGCCGGAGAGCTAATGACACAGATAAGGGCTTCTTCATCCCTTCTCTCTTTAAAAATAAATTATTACAGTTATATGAGTGAGATTATCATTCATCAAGGTTACATACATATTATTTTTTAGCTTTAATTTAATAAATGAAATTCATCTACACCTTTACATATTAATCTCGTGTAAAGTTACAAGACGTCTACATGATTTTTGTTTTGATTTATTCTACTTAAGTATAAGATATACAAAATAAGAGATACTTAGTCATTTGTGCAACCACACTTCCATTCATTTTTTTTTTTTTTTTTTTTTTGGTTGAGTAATTTTTGGACGACTGATTACCTATATGTATATAAAATGTAATGATTATTGTCATAATGTAAGAGAGGACCCTACGGTCCTAATTGTATGACATTCATAAATAAAAAAGTCAAACAGTCAAGCACTCCTGAGCCCCTGAACCTAAAGGCAACACGAGGAGTCCAGCAAGCTTCAGTCCCTTTCAGTCTCCTTAGTTAAAAGCTGATAATAAAATATCTTTCCATTTGCTTTTGAACAGTGTTATTCTATCAAAGAACCTACTTCCTGGTATTATTTGATTTATTAATAATGTTCATTGATAATTACCTGTGCCGACCAGACCATCACCGACCGTATAAAGACCAATAGATAATAGATACTACTTATTTTTAGCGAATTTTTGAAGAAAATTAAGCTATTGCTCTCGCCTCAAAATTTGTAGAATGTGGATTTTTGAAAACATTTTATGCAGAAATCCGTTTCAGGCTATTCTGAATCATATTCTGAAGTTTAACGCATTTTTTATGTATGTATGTATGTATATATATATGTATGTGTCATTCCGAGCGATAACTGTCCGTAGATTTGTGCTAGAAACTTCAAACAAATTTTAAAATGTTGAGGACACAAAACGAAAGTTCAAGTTCGTTGGCCAGCATGATCGGATAACTTCTTCGGGATGAACTTTACAAAAATGTAGTCCAAATTTTTAAAATAGCATGTTTTTTGCGTTTTTTTATGCGAAATAATTTTTTCAGCATACTAACATGTGGTATATTCGGAATCAGCGTAAAATTTCCTATAAGGATATGTATCAAGTTTTCAAAAATTTCAAAGTTGAAAAATCAGTCAAAAATCGAAATAATGCAGTTCGCTAGTTTAAAAATCGGTAATATTTGCATGAAACATTGTCCAATCCACCTAATTATTTTTAATAATTTGATTCCATGTTTGTCTATCAAAATCATAAACTGAAATTTCTCTACATGATCAATAGCGACTGAAATGTCGAAGATTTCTTCAAAAATCGTTTGTCACTTTTTGGAATGCTCTCATTTTACCACAACATTTTGTGACCTTTAAGCCATTGTAGTGTTAAGGAATGCTGATTTATTACTCTAAGTTAAAATTCTGCTAAACATTAGGGAAACCAACGTATATTAAATGCTTGCATACGAGTCTGCAACACATTGGGACATTTTCATGTGTGTTTTCTTATTATTTTCTTATCATTAGGGAAAAAACTGGATTCTAGAGCCACTCAGCTGATCTGTAATCGGTCAGTTGTGTTCAGAAGTCCCTCAAGGGGCTACATACCAAATCTCCGAATCGTTGGATCATTAGGGTAAAAACTGGATTCTAGAGCCACTCAGCTGATCTGAGATCGGTCAGTTGCGTTCAGAAGTCCCTCAAGGGGCTACATACCAAATCTCAGAATCGTGGGATCATTAGGGAAAAAACTGGATTCTAGAGCCACTCAGCTGATTTGGGATCGGTCAGTTGTGTTCAGAAGTCCCTCAAGGGGCTACATACCAAATCTCAGAATCGTGGGATCATTAGGGAAAAAACTGGATTCTAGAGCCACTCAGCTGATCTGGGATCGGTCAGTTGTGTTCAGAAGTCCCTCAAGGGCCCACATACCAAATCTCAGAATCGTGGGATCATTAGGGAAAAAACTGGATTCTAGAGCCACTCAGCTGATCTGGGATCGGTCAGTTGTGTTCAGAAGTCCCTCAAGGGCCCACATACCAAATCTCAGAATCGTGGGATCATTAGGGAAAAAACTGGATTCTAGAGCCACTCAGCTGATCTTGGATCGGTCAGTTGTGTTCAGAAGTCCCTCAAGGGGCTACATA
Source organism: Adelphocoris suturalis (assembly GCA_030762985.1). Classification (NCBI taxonomy): domain Eukaryota; kingdom Metazoa; phylum Arthropoda; class Insecta; order Hemiptera; family Miridae; genus Adelphocoris; species Adelphocoris suturalis. Next base: position 12,021,586 of record CM061046.1, read on the forward strand.
CCAAATCTCAGAATCGTGGGATCATTAGGGGAAAAACTGGATTCTAGAGCCACTCAGCTGATCTGTAATCGGTCAGTTGTGTTCAGAAGTCCCTCAAGGGCCCACATACCAAATCTCAGAATCGTGGGATCATTAGGTAAAAACGTCATTTCTGATGGTCATAATCATCGTTGTGGCCACTTGGGACAATTTTCGTGAGCAATTTTCGTGAGCAATTATTTTCCGTGACGTTTTTTTAGTTTATGTGCCAAAGCAAAGACATGAAAATGTCAAAATTCGCTCATGGGGTCATGCTGCATGACTGGACTTTTTTAAATCAATCTCTATGTTGCAGCCGTTTGGAAGGTGTGAATGATCCCTGAAAGATTTGGTTGTATTGTAGTAAGCAGGTACTAAATTGCATCTATTTATTTTATTTCTTGAACCATTATAAGTTCTATACCAATGATTTTCATAAAACGCGATACCAACACGTATTACATTAGGCTTTTACTTCCGGGCTTACCCTCTAGCGTGCCTGTCCTGAGGGAGGCGCTGTTAGATGGATCAGGTTGCTCGCCACTCATCCTTCAACCCTAAAACCACTATATCTAAAAGGTCCACAAATCACCGCATCACAATCTTTGTTACAAGGAAAGAAAAAACACCGGCTGAAAGGAGAAATCTTCATGAAAAATCGCATTGCTACTGCCTTCTATACGAAACTCCTACAATAAATACCTGAGTAATTTATGTTGTCCGAGTCATATATACTACTTTATGTCGTTGATGATACTATAACGGTCAAGGTGAAAAAAAGAATGAATTGAGAATCAAAACACTACCCCGTTCCTCACGTTCAACTCCAATCCCAGTGATATCAATCTAACTAACACAACATTTTCATGTTATTGCTTGAGTACCTATTAGGAAATCAGTAATGCGAAGGCTATATTCATCCGTTTAGATCAGATATAACCATTTTTGACAAAAAATGGATGATTTGAAAGCATCGTATGTTCTGATTACTGGCATGTCAATGGATGACCTTCACTAGCAAGAGTGTTGTAGTGCTCAGCATTTCGGGTCACAAAATTATTCATTGCTGTTTGACGGAATTCCTGTGGTGTTTCTAGGTGGAAGTCTCTATAGATGGTTTCGTTCCGTACGAAATCCGGGGCATGGACAATTCTTTTTTGGAGCAGCCGATTTTGCTGTTGCTCAATGCGTCGGAATCGGGAAGAAGAACAAGACCCATACTGGGAGTGCGTCTGTCCAGAGAGGCCTTATAAATACTTTGTAAATCAAGATTTTGTTGTCCACGGATAATTCTTTATTGTCGAACAGGTATTGGAGCTGTAGTAGATCGGAGATGTGCTCTGCGAAAGTAAGCTTTTTGTCCAGCGTGACTCCCAAATATTTGTGGGATTGAACGGAAGGGATATTACGACCCAAGTAGGAGATAGGTACCTCTGTATATCGTATTTTGTAAGTGAAGGAAACAGCGAATGACTTGGCAAGATTAATTTTTAACCGCCATCGGTTGCACCAGTGTCCGAGTTCATTGATAAAGGCTTGGAGCCTTTCTGCTGCTACCTGACAATCTACGTCTCTCCCGGAGTAGATCAAATCATCAGCAAATAGTCCTGAGAAGTCGGGTGAGGTTGGAAGAGGGAGGTCGTGGCAGTAGAAAATATATAAGTAGGGTCCAAGCACGCTACCCTGTGGAACACCAGCTTGTATGGCGTGCCGTAGTGGCAATTCATTTTGGACAATAACCTCGAAGGTCCGCTGACTCAGGTAATTGCGAAGAATGCTATATAGGTTCTATGGATGTTTGCTTATGTGCCAGAGGCAGCTGTCCTAGCCCTCACTATTGATTAAGTTACGCATTGTAGATAACTTCTGACTCGAGTATAGATACCTCGCGGGACTGCTGCCACTAGGGTTAGCTCTGATAGGTATAGATACCGGACCTAAAACTGCAAAACTTGTGAAATACTGATTTTTTGAAGATATTGAATTGCCACATATAATACATTATGGGGTATTTTTTCTGCTGAACCTCGTAATGATGATCATTTATTGATATATGCAACACCAAATTGGGGAAAACATGAAAAAACGGACCAGAATTTCACTTTTCTTACTCATTCCCACACAGCACAAGGCGTACTAAAATGTAATTTATTCAACAACAGTTCTCCAATATTTAGTTCTCTATTTTTCAGTTCTCCCCCGAGTACTTGCTCAAAACTGGATGGCGTAGTAGTTTGCAATTTACATTAACAATTAGGTCCTCGTACTTTGTCGTTTGTCCTCAAAACCAGATGATGAGCTGTCAACCTAAAATAAAGTAATATAGTAAAGTCATACTCAGTACTATATTTCTGCACTCACTGCTGTTATGTAGATTCACCCATTTTGTCGGTATTATCCTGCATAGTTCAAGAAACTTTTTCATCTTCAATAAATGGAACTACCTACTATTAAATTCTACACACATCTATGGCCCAACAGTATCTCATACTTAACACCTTGAAGCAATGTTGTTTGACAACCGTTGGATGGAATTGATTGATCGAGTATTCGTAGAACGATAGCCTAAGCTTTCAGATGGGTCGACGCTCGACACTCTTTGTTCAAATCTGTCACTGAGAGCCAAACGCAAATGAGCCATTGCAAATATACATTTGCTCTCTGAAATTGTGAACAATGGACGCGCGTCCTTACATCGACGCTTGCTATTCAACGAACAGAAGCTTGATTGATGAACTTTTCTTCTATTTTTTCCGATTGATTCATAGTATCTCAATTCTCTGTGACAAGTTACTTGTCACATCTCCGGATACACAGGTAGGTGAATGATGGAAGTCCGGGTTAATACATGTAGTTACTAGAAACACATTTTCCCTTTCAACCGTAGCAACTTTATCGGGAGGTGCCGCTCGGTATCGAGCTCAATGAACCGGAGCATAGAGAGCAAGTTACCAAGAAATAATTGAATTGCTAAGTTACGATAATTTGAAGTCCTCCGATCTTGTCAAGTTACGTTTGACTACGTCCGCTGATTGAATTAGGACATGTTTGGCTAACGTCAAAAACGCTTTCTTGCAACAAAAAATAAAAAAGTTCCTTTCATGCAGCATGATTGTATGAGCGAATTTTCGTAAATTGTACTGTGTAATGTTAAATTCTTTTGAAATTTGAGCTTTTTGAGTACAAAGAAATTGTTAACTATTAATTTATTCTATGACACAAACGCTGCAAATTATTTCACAAAGGTTCATTATTTTTTCAATTGAGTTTGATCGTAGTTTTAGTTGGCTTGCGTACGTCATAAGGCCCGTCCAGACTCCTCGGCGTGTCCTATTTCGAGTTGCCACAACCTATACTTCTATAATTATATACGCATGTTTACATTTCTCGATTTGAGCTCCTATCTATTCAAATAGTTATTGCCTTAATAATATCATTATCTCAGTACGTACGAAAAGTCGAGAGGATATGTTATTAAATATGCGTAGGAAAAGCATTGGTATTAACACACAAATATGACCTAGAAAAAAACATATATTCATGCCTCGAAGGAACGCTGTACCCACCTCATGGTGCCGCGGTGTATTATATGGGTATAGCACGTAAAAGTAATAAATATCCATTCTCCTACACCCCTCTGCTACGCCCCTGGTCACTCCAGCCACCACAAGGTGCCGCGGCGCCTCCTCTCACTCCACCCCCCGCTCACCCCCCTCACCACCCACCGTGACCCCCTGCCAAGCGTGCCAGGCGTGCGTCTAACACTCAAAGCCTCGAAAAAGACACTTTTTCGTCCGTTTTTGGCCCATAGCATCTATGCGAGTAAAGCGATCGGGATGGTTAAACGTTAGGACCAACTAGACCCCAAGTGGAGTCTATGTGCGAAAGAACGGGTTTTTTAACTCAATTCTTAGGCCTTTTATGGCCCAGACGGCGGATGGCGAACGGCGGATGGTGAACGGCGGACGGACATTTCAAATTTGGATTCTACGCACCTTGAAACGTAAAGTGACAAAGTTTGAGGGGGGGTTATAAAAATGTTTTGCTACACGATCACATAGGCTTATTATTGGAAATAATAAACCAAAAACTTATTCTAAATGATAATCTCCTATTCAAACAGAGATTTTGGATTTTCATCTTTTTTGCAGTTTTTATAGATTTTTTAAAGCAAATTTCAATCAATCAATCAATCAAATCACTTAAGTTAGCCTAAGAGATTTCAGCGCAAATTGATATAGATCGTTCATCTTCCTTTTGACAAGTCCCGTATAGAGGAGAGAACGAAAAACCGATTCAACTCCTTCCATATGCTGGTTTTTTACATATATACCTAGGTAGTATGTTCTGTATGAGCTGTAAAGAGGACATACAAGCAGGAAGTGGGTCAATGTCTCGGGGACCTCGAGGCGACAGAGGGAACAAGTTGTACATTGGTAAACGTATAGACCATAGGGCCTCTTAACGCGTCCCCCGGTTGAGGCCAGGGAAACACCACCTTGAAGGAGACAAGTAACCCCAACAAGGCTCTACTTCCTAGCCGCCGCCCCCCTAGATAGGGGAGAACTACAAGGGCGTGAAACCTACTACACCCGCGAATCCTTCACCTCCTACAGAGGCGAATCCTACAGTGGGAACAATTCACCTGAGTCTCAAAATTACATCGAAAGATTGAAATATACTATAGAAATTCCAGAATTTCGATCACGACAATTGGAGAATTGTGACGAAGTATTGTATTATGTTACGTTGTTGTATTTGAGCAATCTGAGTGCAAAGAAATCGTTAATTACAATTTTTGTGGCGAAAAAAACTGGTTTTGAATAATATTGTAATAATTTAACACTAATAACACTTGACAAAGCTCATGTATTCTTTCAACAACTCAAACTTAACAACCAACTTTTTGAACGCTAACAACAACGTTACTATAACAGGAACACCTGATAGTTATGGGTTTCCCACACTACTCCCTCCCTTCTTTGAATGGCCCGCCCTCGAGCCTGACATCAGCTCGTGCAAGCCTGTTCGTATGGAGTAGTCGTCTTTTCCGACCCATTCTCACCTGAAACAGGACTTCACTTCGTTGTTCCGTCACCATCCATGGACCAGTCCATTGCGGCTGAAGCTTAGGGCACAATCCTCGAACCCGTTTTGGTTCATGAACCCAAACCCAGTCACCCTTTCCAAAGGATGGTTTCTTGGCACGACGATCATAGAAATCTTTCTGTCCTCTGATCTTTAACCCCATTCTCTCCTGCGCGAAGGTCCGTACCTTTTTCAGGTCGGCTCGTAATTGTAACGCATAGGTTGTAGTAGGTTGAGGGGGACTTGTTGCAGGGGGTCGCAGGAGCATATCTGGCAGATGAAGATCTCTTCCAAATAAAAGCTGGGCTGGTGAATATCCACTTGTTACATGGGGAGCTGACGGGTAAGCGAATAAGAATAATGGGAGCTTTTCATCCCAGTTTGTTTGTTCTCCATCAACAAACAGGGCCAGAAATTTGCTAAGAGTCCGATTCATTCTTTCTATCAGGCCGCCAGACTGTGGGTGAAGAGGTGTAGTTCTTGTTCGTTGTGCTCCCATCGTGATATTCACTTCTTCCATCAATTTCGCCTCAAAATTTCTTCCCTGGTCAGTGTGAAGTTACCATGGCACACCATTTCGACTGAACACATGCTCAATCAGCACAGCCGCTACTGTGTGTGCTTCTTGATTGGGAATGGCAACCACCTCCGGCCATTTTGTAAAATAATCTACAGCGACCATAACGTACCGGTTTCCCTTTTGGGACACAGGAAACAGGCCCAAAATATCCACACCCATTCTCTCAAATGGACCCCCAATTGTTGACTGCTGAAGTGGTGCTGGATGGCGCTTCGCAAGTCCTTTCACTTTATGGCATTCCAAACATGTTCTGCACCACACCTTCACATCGTTAAACATTCCTGGCCAGAAATATGCCATCCTTAATTTCTCTTATGTCTTCCAGAAACCAAAATGTCCGCCAGTGGTTCTGTTGTGGCTCTGGGTTAGGACATCCTTGATATTTGCAGAGAGTACTACCCATTGTAAGCGATATCCACCTTTTCCATCCTCCCATCTATAATACAACTGTCCATCCACAACTTCTAAAAATTCCCATCTGCCTACAAGTTGTCGAATTACTGGGTTCTGGTGGGCTGCATCCTGGTACATTTCTGGTTTTTCCTTCAACTGCAGTTTTGAAATAACCCACTAGATATTCGCATCCTCAGACTGTGATGTTGGATTTCCTGGGGGACAAAATTGCAGACCATTGACTTCAGCATTGCACTCTTCACGTTCCTCACAGTATTTACAGTTTCCTAGACATGACCGCCGTGACAAGCTGTCAGCATTGGAATGCCATTTACCAGGCCTGTGGACAATTTTGAAATTGTAAGTTTGCAAGGTCTCCAGCCATCTCGCCAATTGTCCTTCTGGGTTTCGAATGGTAGTCAGCCATGTTAGAGCTGCATGATCCGTCCTCAGGATGAATTTGGATCCATAGAGGTATTGATGGAAGTACTCAATACTACGCACAGCAGCTAGTAGCTCACGTCGGGTAGCACAATAATTTTGTTTGGCCCTGGTGAATGTCTTGCTGTAGAAAGCTACAACTCGTTCCTGGCCATCAACTTCCTGAGACAGAACAGCTCCCATAGCATGAGCACTAGCATCACTGTCAAGAACAAAAGGCTTCTGCAAATCAGGGTATATCAGGACTGGTGCTGTGGTCATGGCATTTTTCAACAGTGTGAAGCTGTTTTGGCACTCATCTGTCCAGTTAAAATGGGTGGAAGCTTCAGTCAGACGATAGAGAGGACGTGCAATTTCAGAACATCTCCTCACAAACCTACGGTAATAGGAACACATGCCGAGGAAAGCACGAACCTGTCTCTTGTCCCTGGGTGTTGGCCACTCTTGTACTGCCAGTGTCTTTTTGGGATCTGTGCGAACGCCTTCCCCAGAAATGATGTGGTCCAGATATTTGTTTCCCCAGTGAAGAACGTACACTTATCTGCACGTACCTGGAGTCCAGCATTGGCTAACTTCTGTAAGACCTTATCAAGTTTGCTCAAAACTGTGGGGAAGTCAGCTGCATGCACAATTATGTCGTCCAGGTACACCAACGCTAAATCTGAAGGTAAAACTGCCTCCATCAGTCGTTGGAAAGTTGCTGGGGCGTTACAGAGCCCAAATGGTAGGACTTTGAATTGCCAGAGACCCTTTTGGTATAACGTGAAAGCAGTTTTTTCACGGTCCTCCTCTTTTACAGCAACCTGCCAATATCCGCTGCGAAGATCCAAAGTGCAGAACCATTCTGAACCGCCAAGAGCGTCAAGGAGAGTCTGAATACACGGCAATGCGTAAGAGTCTTTTTTGTTACTGTATTCAGTTTTCTATAGTCAATACAGAAACGTGTGGTGCCATCCTTTTTAGGAACAAGAACAATCGGAGAAGCCCATGGACTTTTTGATGGTTCTATGACAGCTTGTCTTATCATGTCTTCCAACATCTGATCTACAGCTTGTAACTGGGAGAAGGGAATTCTTCGAGGAGCTTGCTTGATAGGGTGTGCATTCCAGTATCGATTGAATGTTCCACTACATGAGTACAGCCTAGGCACTGGGTACCCTCAGCAAAAATGTGCCTGTATTTCATGAATACATCTTTAGCAGCTTTTTAATACTGAGTCTCTTTTATCAGTGCAGATTGCTCTATGGCTACATCTATCTATTTTGTATGGTGCCCCTTTACAGCTGCCTGAAGAACCCTTTCAATGCATTGCCACCTTTTCTTTAGGAGAACAAAGTCGTTTCTTCCCATGACCATGAGAGCTCGAGGGATGTCCAATTGAGCATGGAGTTTGTTGAGCACATCAATTCCTAAAATTCCTTTATCCCTTATGCTTACAATCAGGAATTTATGGTGGATTGCTTTGTTTCCAATTAGAAAAGAGATTTGACATTCTCCTATGACCCCAATCCTTCCTTCCCCCACGGTTTGTAAGAATGAACAAACAGATGGAGCTTGGCCTAAATTGTATGCCTTGACAACATCTGGCCTTACAATGGATACCGTTGCACCCGTATCCACAAGAAACGAACAAAGATTTCCATTGATTTCAATATCCACAAATAGAGCATCACTACCAGTCCGAAAAACATTAACATCCACATTTGGACCATGCACAGGGGGTACAGCTAAGGCATGGTCCACTGCCTTAGCTGCAGTTAGTTTCCCGAAAACGTGGTATTCTTCTGTTCAAGTGGACACTTAGCACGTATATGTCCAGTTGAATTGCACCCCCAACACTTCAATGGCTCTTCCAGTGTTTGTACAGCAGATTGGTGACGTGGTCTCAATCCTTCTACTAACTGGGCTTTTTCAAGTGCATCCTGTAGTGTTGAGGGCGTGGCCATTGTGAGTGCCCGCCTCAAATCCTCGTCCTTCATGGCCTGTAGAAATGCTCTCATTGCTGCCCAATCCTTGTACGCCTTGGTCTCATCCGGGTATGCCCCCCTTACCAAACTCTCAATCTCTGTAGCCAAATCTGAAAGTTCTTCGTTTTCTTTCTGGCGCCTCTCTTGAAGTACCATTTGTAGTTTTGATACTTGATTGCGTTGTCCAAATCTGCTAGACAACGCTTCAACTCAGGAGGTCAGTAAGAACAGTTAATGCTGGACCCCTGAGCATACTTGCCAACTTCTTACCCGTTAGTGCAGTTGACCACCCGTTAGCATCAGCAGTCACCTCTAGATGGCCCTGGTACTCTTCCCAAAAGATTTTACCTTCGTATGGCAGCAAACTTCCTTCATGTGCTACATGGTTGCGACTTGGGGAGTCAGTTGTTTCAACTACATGCACTGCAGGAAGTTGGTTCACCTAGGTCCCAGGCAACGTCTGAATTTGATGCTGACTAATCCGATTCAGTTGTTCATGGATACCCTCCAGAGGGTTCTCCAAAGTTGCGACTCGCTGGGTCAGTGTGGGTGCCCGAACAGGGCGAACCCGTGTCGACGATGTAGAAGGCGACCGTGAACGATTGGCGGAGGATGCAACACCTCGAGCAGCACACCTAGCACGCGGCATAATAAATTTTTCGTCACTGCACTGATGTTTGAACGGGCCCCCAATGTAATAATTTAACAACAATAACACTTGACAAAGCTCATGTATTCTTTCAACAACTCAAACTTAACAACCAACTTTTTGAACTCTAAGAACAACGTTACTATAACAGGAACACCTGATAGTTATGGGTTTCCCACAATATTAGACATTTTAATAAATAGGGCAGTCTGTCCTTGAATTAACGTTTCTCCCCAGGAACGTTGGAAAAATAAAAAAAAACTTATTAAAATGGCATAATAATTTGAGCTGTTTTAAAGACTGAGAACTTAAGCTCCTTGGTATGGATGCATAGATAGGTGGAAATAATAGTGATGAAGTTAAAAACTGTACAGATTGTCAGTAAATCTAGTTTACAAAAAGTCGTCTGGGGCTTAGAGATAATCAAAGCTTGGAACAACCGGGAAGGATAATTTGCTTAGCTTTGGAGACTTTTAATAAAATTTTGCCCTCTATGGGGAATTTGAGTAATTATTTGTTTTTAGTGGGGACTTTTAATGAAATGAGAACAATACCCAGGAATATAGATCTACAATTTTAACCCACGAAAACAAATAATTGGGCAGATGCGAATGAAACAATAAGGAATTTATATTATTAATTGAATGAGTAGAGTGGCAAAATAGAAAATTAAGAAATGGACATGATTAAACAATGTAAGTATTTATATATCAAGGGTACTCAGGGTTCCTTCTGGAACGGCCCACAAATCACATATTTCAGTCACATTCTGCTACCATGAAACGAATTTCAGACGAATGAGTAGGGCTCCAATCCTCAAATTCGTTGCACATCAACAGAGGAACTTATTAGTCACCCAGGTTGAAAATAAGTTACTGTAATACTGCAAACATAATGAATCTAGGGATAGGTTGATGTACCTACCTATGTAGTTATTTTCAGGGACGATCCTAATTCCTACTTGCGTTGGAAGGATATAAATTGCAACCCGGGGTAGATACAGGAAAGGGCTATGAAAGGCGATTATCCCTGGTCTTACAAAAACGTTATCAAGTTTAGTGAATGGAAGAGAGAAAAATCAACTCCGTCTGTTGAGTTAACAGGATCAAGTTTGCTCAACCTCTTTATCTACCAATAAATTGAATTCGGTAACCACTTTTGCTGATGTTGGTTTTAAAGGTTTTCAGTGGTCTGCTATATCAATTGTTTTCATGGGAGCTATTGTCAATACTGTCAAACCGGACACACTTGCTGAATGAAACTAAATTATGAAGCATGTGTTTACTGAGTTTTTTATTAGATTCTGATCCATAACATGAGTAATTTAATTCTTTGACCTGAACTTTACAGATCAAACTACCTAATATGATTTACGAATAATATGAGGATTGAATATTCTCCCTAAAAGTTTACGCATAACACTTTTCTACGATACTTTCTTGTACCGAGATATGTTATACTAAGTTATTAAGCCATTTTCAATGAACTGTTGAAAAATTTTAGTTATCTAGTGAAGTTATTTACGTGAAGATAAAGTTCCAGTGGAATTACATCTGCTTATACGAGCGTCGTATTCACAAGGCAATTTTCGATATATTCTACCCGTTATGATTTGCTCCCATGTTGTTGATTTTCTTATTTTGTTATTTGATATACGGGGCCCAATTAACAGCAGCATAATTACATATGGGCGGTTCAGAATTCACATGTCATAATGAAAATATAAGATAACAAACGAGAAAAAAAATTGAATCAGCAAGAGAGATTTAGTGTATAATATCAAAACAATACCGGGGACGTAATAATAAGAGACTTGAGAGAACTTAAGGAGTTCGTGAAAAAATCAAAGTCTGGATGAATTTTCAGATGGAGATTCGCAGAGCGAGGGATGCAGTGTAAAGTACGATTTTGTAGATAGTTTGCTGCAGAAAACTGAATGTGGAAGATTGTTGACTGACGACTGCAAGGACGGATTAAAGGGGGGGGGGCGGTGGGGGCGGTCGACCCCCCCCCCCCCCCCCCCCCCCCCCCCCCCGAGAGGCAGAAGAAAAAAATTCTTGCGAGGGAACGTCACAATAGAATTACGCCGTCGCGCTTGTAGGTTGACAAAAATACGAGTATAGATGAAGGAACTTTATACTGTGGGGAAACTGGTATGATAGGTACCGGTTTTACTAATCTGTCACGAACAATTTACTAATTTGTTCGTTTGAATTTTAGTAGGCCCACAAACTGCGTAGGTGCCACGGGGTATCAATCGGAGATGAACGTAGGTAGTGTCAGAATTTTCGTCGGTAAACTCTGAGATTTCCAGAAGTGCTTGAGGGAGTCGTGATGCTGTCGTCGATCGTAGCCCTGTTGTGAGTAGAAGAGCAGTAGAAACCAAGCTTCATGTTAAATGCAAACTAAAATTTTTTTTAGTGTTTGAGTTTAGCTCCATCGAAAAACGAGCATGGAAGATAACATCTTTCTTCTTTAAAAAACATAAGCAGCAGGTAATGAATACAATTTTAAGTAATAGATATAAGTTTGTGTTCATCAGTTTATTTAACAAGTTACGGTAGGAACCTACTGCATTTTCCTCTCGTTCACCGCTTTTGGTAACGGTACTTAACAATACATAATCAATAACCATAATACATAATAAACCTACCTACTGTTTCGACGAAGAAAGAAACGAATCGTGTTTTCTTAACTGATTGCAACCAGTTTTTTTTTTTTTCGATTGATGTGAATTATTCACTGTTTCACATTTACCAGTAACAGAAAAAAATGTTTAACAAGGTAATATTTTATATGTTGTTTTATTTTATTTTCACCTTTAATCAAAAATTTACTTTGTTCATTTAATTTCATCGTGAGTGCTTATTAAATGGTTGTTTACTTCTAAAGTAAATTGAAAAAATAACTAGTGTATTATTATTTAATCCTGTGTTTACAATATAAAAGTATAATTTATAAATAATATTACATCACGAGGGATGAAGTTCTCCAGCGTTTTATGTTTCATTCCCTTTTTCGATATAATTTTGCCAAAAAAATTACTCACCTATAATAATTTTATTTTTTGTTAATTTTATTATTTATTTATTCTGTGTGTACATGGATGTTTGGTAACCAAGCTAAAATTTGTGCAAATAAAATTATGTTTTTCATGTTAAATTTTACACACCCGATAAAAAGTGTGGGTTTATAACCTCTAAAACTGCTAGTTTTTCAAGGTCTTTTTCAAAAAATTTCTGTTGGGGGGGGGGTTCTCCGGGTAGAGGACCACCCCCACCCACGAAATTCTATTAATCTGTCACTGGATGACTGGAGATGCGAGGGGCTGAGAAGTTAATTTTTGCAAGCAGAGGGGGGCAGTCGATCTCACCATTCAGAAGCCTATGAAGGAGCGATAGGTCGGCCATGCCACGCCTCACCCCAAGTGACTGTGACAGTTCCCTAGAGATCCAAGGGAATGCGCTGCCGTCGCTCCGTTGTTTCCCAACGGGCGTCGGGCGCTCGTTCCCGTGTTTTCAAAAGCCTATGTTTGGCGATGGATGGGTGATCCTATAACTGGAAAACCTATCTTTTCCGAACGTAGCATATATGCTATTAGTACGAGTTGTATCTGGCCACAGCCCTCCCTTGGTACTGTCACAGCCCTCTCTATCAATGAGTGTGAATTTAGGCCCCCATTGCACCACGGGGCACTTAAGTTCATTACATTGTAGCAGAGTGTGATTAGGATTATGAACGGCAGACGCCTAGTAATCCGATCCACTATTGTTGGGGCGTTAATGTTTAAAAAGAAACATGGCCTGGGTTTCCAGAAGGAATACCCATTATACTCCCTTGTATACATAAATACTTTCATTGGTTCTTGATTATTGATTTCTCAATTTATCCCCTCATATTATTTCTAACATACTTAATTTTCAAGGGCATTGTCCCAAACCCAGGGCTTCGTTCCCTATTTCATAAGTCCCCATAGTGGGCACCTTCCACTGTAAGTCTCCAAAGTTGAGCAAGTGAATTCCCCAGGGCATAGTTCCCATTATCGTAAGTCCCCAAAGTGGGCAGCTCCCTACTGTAAGTCTCCTGGTTGAGCAAGTAATATTATTCCCGATTGTTCCAATCTTTGATTGAGGGTTAACTACCTAATGAATACATCATATGAAGATTCATTGACAATCCATCCTGTTTTAATTTCACCTTTTTATCCTCAATCGCCAATGCAGCTATTTATTAGTGATCATCAGTTCTCAACCAGTAAACTATTCCACCTAGTTTACATACTTGTTCTTCAATCAGGTATGTTTTTTAAGGGGGGAGTGTGACAGTTCCCGCGATATCCAAGGGAATGCGCTGCCGTTGCTCCGTTGTTTCCCAACGGGCGTGGGCGCTTGTTCCCGTGTTTTCGAAAGCCTATGTTTGGCGATGGATGGGTGATCCTAGAACTGGAAAACCTATCTTCTTCGAACGTAGCATATATGCTATTAGTACGAGTTGTATCTCTAATGTTACTGTCACACCCCTCTCTGTCTATGAGTATGAATTTAGGCCCCCATTGCACCACGGGGCGCCTAAGTTCATTACGTGACTGGAGCTTGCATATCTTCAGCAGCGAAGGGTAGTCGACGTCATCCGAAGGAATCCCGAGCTTAAAGGCCACATATCGCAGAAACTTGTTTTGCACTTTCTCCAGCTGATACTTATGAACAGCTTAAAGCGGGGACCAAACTGACGACGCATACTCCTAAGTATTTTCGGCCAAGGTTCTAGCTCATAGGGAAAGCGAACAAGCGAGCAATAATATGACTTACAGCTAGAGAGGGAACCATATCGGCCTATAACACTTTCATCCATGGACAACTGAACCATGGTCGTCTGCTATCACAAGTTGGATGGGTGGTTACATGCAGATGTGGTTGAAAAATAAGAGTTTGAGCGCCCAGAAACGACTGTTTTATAGATCGCTGAAACTGTGGCCCATCATACCAGGTTATTGATAGGTTACGTGAATTCAAGTCTGCTACCTTAGTATCGCTAGGTATTTGCTACAGACGCAGTCCAAAAACACAAATTTTGGGTCTGCAATCGAATTATTGGTAAATAAATGAAATATGAATCAGATGTACGTATGTGGGTGTACTGTAGTTTTGCAAATCTGCCACTCGAATATCGCCGGTTCGCCAATGTAGACGTCGTTCAAAACCACTGAATTGGATTGAGGTTGATTTGCTTGAAACCTGGGTGGTTTCATCTGGTTCTTTGGGATGATGCCTATAAATGCAGCCCACAAAAACATCAATGTTACTTCTAGTTTTGGAGACGCGGCCGGAGCGGCTGCATGATTCTCCAGCCAAACTTCATTAACTTTGGTGCTGAAGTTTTGGAGAAATTCTCTGGACGGCTTACAGCGGACGGATGGAAACTCCTTCTAAGTAGGTTATCTACCTTTTATCATTCCTACCCAAATATATCACCAATCTAGTCACTTATTATCATACTGAATTCCTATTCATTCTTATTTTAATCACAGAATATTATTTTGAACGAGTTTTTTGGCCATACAACCGATAGTGGACAATTTATTTGCACTCAAAGTGCTCAAATTTCAAAGCATTGTAAATTAATATAATGCAATTTAACTCATGAAAATTCGCTCACACGATCATGCTGCAAGATGTGAATGTTTTAGTCTCGCTTTTAGCGAATTTTCTTAGAAAATGAAGAAATTCTCCGAAAATTTTAAAATGAAAATTTTCAAAAATTTTCTTCATCGAAATCTGTTTTGAGGCATTCTGAAATGATTCCTGGATTTTAACGTTTATATATATATATATATATATATATATATATGTTTATATATATATATATGTATATATATATATATATATATATATATGTGTGTGTGTGTGTGTGTGTGTGTGTCATTCCAGACGATAACTCTCCATAGAATTGAGATAAAAACTTCGTTCTTTCGCCAAAAAATCAAGCATTTTAAAAGAAAGGATGAGTTCGTTGGACAACACTTTTTGAGCACATTAAATTGGTCAAATTTCAAAAAATGTATTTGAAAAATCACTAAAAAAGGCAAAAAACTGCTAAAAAAAAAATCGTAAAAATCCACAAAATTGTTTGTTTATTGGAATATTACTGACAAAAAGTTAATTTGCTATAAAATGTATAATGAAATTTTTATTTGTCCCCAAAGTGCTCAAATTTCAACAGAATTTAACATAAATGTAATACGACCGTTTATGAAAATTCGCTCATACGATAATGCTGCATGACTGGAACTTTTTAATGGCGTTTTTTGGTAGTTACGTCATGGCTATATCATGTTCCATGCTAGAATACCTTGAAAGAAATACATAACAATCAATGTCCACGATAATTATTGTAGATTTTGATAGTTGAATATTTCTTTGGAAGAGTTTTTTATTTAAATAACAAGTGGATTATTGATAATCTCTTTCTGAATAAACCTTCCACCTAATCCCTTAAATCAGCTCTAACTTGACGTAATTTCAACATCATTACTCGGCATATAATCAGATAAAAGCTCTTGAATACAGCTATCTCCCATTTTCATAACCGTTGGACGGCAAATAAGGGAAAGTCTTTCTCCACTTTTTTAGCCGAGTTCATTCTTGTGATGGGTTAACACGGAATTCTCGTATCTCAATCTTTGGAGCACCCATTGACGTCAGTGTCATTGATTTTACTGATGTTTATCAATGCTCTTTCCACTCTATCTACGTAGAATAGAACGTTGTTGGATGGATATTGGAGAAATATTCCGTTTGAAAGTGAAATGTCTCTATAAGCATGTCAAATATTGTGACGCGAGGTCACAACCGCGCTCTGTGCGGGGGCTTTGGCCCTTAGATAGATTCAAAATCAAATAAAATCCCCAGATATTTTGTATTAACAAAGAAATAATGTGAGCACTTCGTCGTCGTATGGAAGAAAATATAAGTTACTACAGCTGGCCCGGCGGACTTTGTTCCGCCTAACATATTATTCGTACAGTCATGGTTACAAATAACAATAATTTATTAATTAAAATGATTTATTTAATTGAAGCGAAGAGAATGTTGAAATAAATAATAAAGTAGTAGGTACGTATGAAGGGTGAACAGTGGTGTGTAAGGGATTATATTAGCGAATTTTTGAAAATTAAGCTATTGCTCTCGCCTCAAAATTTGTAGAATGTGAATTTTTGAAAAAATTTTATACAGAAATCCGTTTCAGGCTATACTGAATCATATTCTGAAGTTTAACGCATTTTTTTTTAATCTATGTATGTATGTATGTATGCATATATGTATGTGTCATTCCAGACGATAACTGTCCGTAGAATTGTGCTAGAAACTTCAAGCAAATTTTAAAATGTTAAGGACACAAAACGAAAGTTCATTTTCGTTGGCCAGCATGATCGGATTACATCTTCGGGTTAAAATTTTCAAAAATGTAGTCAACAATTTCAAAATAGCCTGTTTTTTGCGATTTGTTGTGCGAAATAATTTTTTCAGAATGCTAACATGTGGTATATTCGGAATCAGCGTAAAATTTCCTATAAGAATATGTATCAAGTTTTCAAAAATTTCAAAGTTGAAAAATCAGTCAAAAATTGAAATAATGCCGTTCGCTAGTTGTAAAAATCGGTAATATTTGCATGAAACATTGTTTTTTTTTTTTTTTTTTTTAATATTTTTTTATTCAACTCATTTCAAAACGCGAACAAAGAAATTGAGGAGGTTAAAAAATTGTTTTTCTTTGTCGATTACAAAGAATCATTATTGAGAAATGTAGGTATTGAAAATAAGCTAACCACGTATAATTATATCGGTAATTCACCTGCAAACTCCAATTCACCTCCAAACTCTCTGTAATAAAAATAAAAACCAAAAACTATAGAAAAGCTTTGAAAATTCGCTCATATGGTCATGATGCATGACAGGAACCTTTTTTTATTCATAATGGTGCAATTCATTTTGTAAACGATACATTTTAATCCTAAGCTGTAACTCTTGCTAATAAGTAATAATCGTAACTCAGTAATAATCGTACTGTGTAATGTTAAATATTTGAAATTTGAGCTTTTTGAGTGCAAAGAAATTGTTAACTATTAATTTATTCTATGACACAAAGGCTGCAAATTATTTCACAAAGGTTTATTATTTTTTCAATTGAGTTTGATCGTAGTTTTAGTTGGCTTGCGTACGTCATAAGGCCCGTCCAGACTCCTCGGCGTGTCCTATTTCGAGTTGCCACAACCTATACTTCTATAATTATATACGCATGTTTACATTTCTCGATTTGAGCTCCTATCTATTCAAATAGTTATTGCCTTAATAATATCATTATCTCAGTACGTACGAAAAGTCGAGAGGATATGTTATTAAATATGCGTAGGAAAAGCATTGGTATTAACACAAAAATATGACCTAGCAAAAAACATATATTCATGCCTCGGAAGAACGCTGAACCCAGCTCATGGGGCCGCGGTGTATTATATGGGTATAACACGTAAAAGTAATAAATATCCATTCTCCTACACCCCTCTGCTACGCCCCTGGTCACTCCAGCCACCACAAGGTGCCGCGGCGCCTCCTCTCACTCCACCCCCCGCTCACCCCCTCACCACCCACCGTGACCCTCTGCCAAGCGTGCCAGGCGTGCGTCTAACAATCAAAGCCTCGAAAAAGACACTTTTTCGTTCGTTTTTGGCCCATTGCATCTATGCGAGTAAAGCGATCGGGATGGTTAAAGTTAGGACCAACTAGACCACAAATGGAGTTTATGTGCGAAAGGACGGGTTTTTTAAGTAGGTAAATTCTGAGGCCTTTTATGGCCCGGACGGCGAACGGCGGACGGTGAACGGCGGACGGACATTTCAAATTTGGATTCTACGCACCTTGAAACGTAAAGTGACAAAGTTTGAGGGGGGGTTATAAAAATGTTTTGCTACACGATCACATAGGCTTATTATTGGAAATAATGAAACAAAAACTTATTCTAAATGATAATCTCCTATTCAAACAGAGATTTTGGATTTTCATCTTTTTTGCAGTTTTTATAGATTTTTTAAAGCAAATTTCAATCAATCAATCAATCAAATCACTTCAGTTAGCCTAAGAGATTTCAGCGCAAATTGATATAGATCGTTCATCTTTTTTTTGTCATGTCCCGTATCGAGGAGAGAACGAAAAACCGATTCAACTCCTTCCATATGCTGGTTTTTTACATATATACCTAGGTACCTAGTATGTTCTGTATGAGCTGTAAAGAGGACATACAAGCAGGAAGTGGGTCAATGTCTCGGGGACCTCGAGGCGACAGAGGGAACAAGTTGTACATTGGTAAACGTATAGACCATAGGGCCTCTTAACGCGTCCCCCGGTTGAGGCCAGGGAAACACCACCTTGAAGGAGACAAGTAACCCCAACAAGGCTCTACTTCCTAGCCGCCGCCCCCCTAGATAGGGGAGAACTACAAGGGCGTGAAACCTACTACACCCGCGAATCCTTCACCTCCTACAGAGGCGAATCCTACAGTGGGAACAATTCACCTGAGTCTCAAAATTACATCGAAAGATTGAAATATACTATAGAAATTCCAGAATTTCGATCACGACAATTGGAGAATTGTGACGAAGTATTGTATTATGTTACGTTGTTGTATTTGAGCAATCTGAGTGCAAAGAAATCGTTAATTACAATTTTTGTGGCGAAAAAAACTGGTTTTGAATAATATTGTAATAATTTAACACTAATAACACTTGACAAAGCTCATGTATTCTTTCAACAACTCAAACTTAACAACCAACTTTTTGAACGCTAACAACAACGTTACTATAACAGGAACACCTGATAGTTATGGGTTTCCCACACTACTCCCTCCCTTCTTTGAATGGCCCGCCCTCGAGCCTGACATCAGCTCGTGCAAGCCTGTTCGTATGGAGTAGTCGTCTTTTCCGACCCATTCTCACCTGAAACAGGACTTCACTTCGTTGTTTCGTCACCACCCATGGACCAGTCCATTGCGGCTGAAGCTTAGGGCACAATCCTCGAACCCGTTTTGGTTCATGAACCCAAACCCAGTCACCCTTTCCAAAGGATGGTTTCTTGGCACGACGATCATAGAAATCTTTCTGTCCTCTCATCTTTAACCCCATTCTCTCCTGCGCGAAGGTCCGTACCTTTTCGAGGTTGGCTCGTAATTGTAACGCATAGGTTGTAGTAGGTTGAGGGGGACTTGTTGCAGGGGGTCGCAGGAGCACATCTGGCAGATGAAGATCTCTTCCAAATAAAAGCTGGGCTGGTGAATATCCCGTTGTTACATGGGGAGCTGACCGGTAAGCCAATAAGAATAATGGGAGCTTTTCATCCCAGTTTGTTTGTTCTTCATCAACAAACAGGGCCAGAAATTTGGTAAGAGTCCGATTCATTCTTTCTATCAGGCCGCCAGACTGTGGGTGAAGAGGTGTAGTTCTTGTTCGTTGTGCTCCCATCGTGATATTCACTTCTTCCATCAATTTCGCCTCAAAATTTCTTCCCTGGTCAGTGTGAAGTTCCCATGGCACACCATTTCGACTGAACACATGCTCAATCAGCACAGCCGCTACTGTGTGTGCCTCTTGATTGGGAATGGCAACCACCTCCGGCCATTTTGTAAAATAATCTACAGCGACCATAACGTACCGGTTTCCCTTTTGGGACACAGGAAACAGGCCCAAAATATCCACACCCATTCTCTCAAATGGACCCCCAATTGTTGACTGCTGAAGTGGTGCTGGATGGCACTTCGCAAGTCCTTTCACTTTATGGCATTCCAAACATGTTCTGCACCACACCTTCACATCGTTAAACATTCCTGGCCAGAAATATGCCATCCTTAATTTCTCTTATGTCTTCCAGAAACCAAAATGTCCGCCAGTGGTTCTGTTGTGGCTCTGGGTTAGGACATCCTTGATATTTGCAGAGAGTACTACCCATTGTAAGCGATATCCACCTTTTCTATCCTCCCATCTATAATACAACTGTCCATCCACAACTTCTAGAAATTCCTATCTGCCTACAAGTTGTCGAATTACTGGGTTCTGGTGAGCTGCATCCTGGTACATTTCTGGTTTTTCCTTCAACTGAAGTTTTGAAATAACCCACTGTATATTCGCATCCTCAGACTGTGATGTTGGATTTCCTGGGGGACAAAATTGCAGACCATTGACTTCAGCATTGCACTCTTCACGTTCCTCACAGTATTTACAGTTTCCTAGACATGACCGCCGTGACAAGCTGTCAGCATTGGAATGCCATTTACCAGGCCTGTGGACAATTTGGAAATTGTAAGTTTGCAATGTCTTCAGCCATCTCGCCAATTGTCCTTCTGGGTTTCGAATGGTAGTCAGCCATGTTAGAGCTGCATGATCCGTCCTCAGGATGAATTTGGATCCATAGAGGTATTGATGGAAGTACTCAATACTACGCACAGCAGCTAGTAGCTCACGTCGGGTAGCACAATAATTTTGTTTGGCCCTGGTGAATGTCTTGCTGTAGAAAGCTACAACTCGTTCCTGGCCATCAACTTCCTGAGACAGAACAGCTCCCATAGCATGAGCACTAGCATCACTGTCAAGAACAAAAGGCTTCTGCAAATCAGGGTATATCAGGACTGGTGCTGTGGTCATGGCATTTTTCAACAGTGTGAAGCTGTTTTGGCACTCATCTGTCCAGTTAAAATGGGTGGAAGCTTCAGTCAGACGATAGAGAGGACGTGCAATTTCAGAACATCTCCTCACAAACCTACGGTAATAGGAACACATGCCGAGGAAAGCACGAACCTGTCTCTTGTCCCTGGGTGTTGGCCACTCTTGTACTGCCAGTGTCTTTTTGGGATCTGTGCGAACGCCTTCCCCAGAAATGATGTGGTCCAGATATTTGTTTCCCCAGTGAAGAACGTACACTTATCTGCACGTACCTGGAGTCCAGCATTGGCTAACTTCTGTAAGACCTTATCAAGTTTGCTCAAAACTGTGGGGAAGTCAGCTGCATGCACAATTATGTCGTCCAGGTACACCAACGCTAAATCTGAAGGTAAAACTGCCTCCATCAGTCGTTGGAAAGTTGCTGGGGCGTTACAGAGCCCAAATGGTAGGACTTTGAATTGCCAGAGACCCTTTTGGTATAACGTGAAAGCAGTTTTTTCACGGTCCTCCTCTTTTACAGCAACCTGCCAATATCCGCTGCGAAGATCCAAAGTGCAGAACCATTCTGAACCGCCAAGAGCGTCAAGGAGAGTCTGAATACACGGCAATGCGTAAGAGTCTTTTTTGTTACTGTATTCAGTTTTCTATAGTCAATACAGAAACGTGTGGTGCCATCCTTTTTAGGAACAAGAACAATCGGAGAAGCCCATGGACTTTTTGATGGTTCTATGACAGCTTGTCTTATCATGTCTTCCAACATCTGATCTACAGCTTGTAACTGGGAGAAGGGAATTCTTCGAGGAGCTTGCTTGATAGGGTGTGCATTCCAGTATCGATTGAATGTTCCACTACATGAGTACAGCCTAGGCACTGGGTACCCTCAGCAAAAATGTGCCTGTATTTCATGAATACATCTTTAGCAGCTTTTTAATACTGAGTCTCTTTTATCAGTGCAGATTGCTCTATGGCTACATCTATCTATTTTGTATGGTGCCCCTTTACAGCTGCCTGAAGAACCCTTTCAATGCATTGCCACCTTTTCTTTAGGAGAACAAAGTCGTTTCTTCCCATGACCATGAGAGCTCGAGGGATGTCCAATTGAGCATGGAGTTTGTTGAGGACATCAATTCCTAAAATTCCTTTATCCCTTATGCTTACAATCAGGAATTTATGGTGAATTGCTTTATTTCCAATTAGAAAAGAGATTTGACATTCTCCTATGACCCCAACCCTTCCTTCCCCCACGGTTTGTAAAAATGAACAAACAGATGGAGCTTGGCCTAAATCGTATGCCTTGACAACATCTGGCCTTACAATGGTTACCGTTGCACCCGCATCCACAAGAAATGAACAAAGATTTCCATTGATTTCAATATCCACAAATAGAGCATCACTACCAGTCCGAAAAACATTCACATCCACATTTGGACCATGCACAGGGGGGTACAACTAAGGCATGGTCCACTGCCTTAGCTGCAGTTAGTTTCCCGAAAGCGTGGTATTCTTCTGTTCAAGTGGACACTTAGCACGTATATGTCAGGTTGAATTGCACCCCCAACACTTCAATGGCTCTTCCAGTGTTTGTACAGCAGATTGGTGACGTGGTCTCAATCCTTCTACTAACTGGGCTTTTTCAAGTGCATCCTGTAGTGTTGAGGGCGTGGCCATTGTGAGTGCCCGCCTCAAATCCTTGTCCTTCCTGCCTGTAGAAATGCTCTCATTGCTGCCCAATCCTTGTACGCCTTGGTCTCATCCGGGTATGCCCCCCTTACCAAACTCTCAATCTCTGTAGCCAAATCTGAAAGTTCTTCGTTTTCTTTCTGGCGCCTCTCTTGAAGTACCATTTGTAGTTTTGATACTTGATTGCGTTGTCCAAATCTGCTAGACAACGCTTCAACTAAACTTGTGTAATTAGTTCTCACATCTGCGGGGAGGTCAGTAAGGACAGTTAATGCTGGACCCCTGAGCATACTTGCCAACTTCTTGCCCGTTTGTGCAGTTGACCACCCGTTAGCATCAGCAGTCACCTCTAGATGGCCCTGGTACTCTTCCCAAAAGATTTTACCTTCGTATGGCAGCAAACTTCCTTCATGTGCTACATGGTTGCGACTTGGGGAGTCAGTTGTTTCAACTACATGCACTGCAGGAAGTTGGTTCACCTAGGTCCCAGGCAACGTCTGAATTTGATGCTGACTAATCCGATTCAGTTGTTCATGGATACCCTCCAGAGGGTTCTCCAAAGTTGCGACTCGCTGGGTCAGTGTGGGTGCCCGAACAGGGCGAACCCGTGTCGACGATGTAGAAGGCGACCGTGAACGATTGGCGGAGGATGCAACACCTCGAGCAGCACACCTAGCACGCGGCATAATAAATTTTTCGTCACTGCACTGATGTTTGAACGGGCCCCCAATGTAATAATTTAACAACAATAACACTTGACAAAGCTCATGTATTCTTTCAACAACTCAAACTTAACAACCAACTTTTTGAACTCTAAGAACAACGTTACTATAACAGGAACACCTGATAGTTATGGGTTTCCCACAATATTAGACATTTTAATAAATAGGGCAGTCTGTCCTTGAATTAACGTTTCTCCCCAGGAACGTTGGAAAAATAAAAAAAACTTATTAAAATGGCATAATAATTTGTGCTGTTTTGAAGACAGAGAACTTGTGCTCCTTGGTAAATAGGTGCATAGACAGGTGGAAATCATAATGATGAAATTAAAAACTGTACAGATTGTCAATAAATCTAGTTTACAAAATGTCATCTGGGGCTTTGAGATAATCAGAGATTGGAACAACCGGGAATGATAATTTGCTCAGCTTTGGAGACTAAAATTTTGCCCTCTATGGGGAATTTGAGTAAATTTGTTCTTGGTGGGGAATTTTAATGAAATGAGAACAATGCCCTGGAAATATAGATCTGCAATTTTAACCCACGAAAACAAATAATTAGACAGATGCGAATGAAACAATAAGGAATTCATATTAATTGAATGTGTACAGTGGCAAAATAGAAAATTAAGAAATGGACATGATTAAACAATGTAAGTATTTATATATCAAGGGTACTCAGGGTTCCTTCTGGAATGGCCCACAAATCACATATTTCAATCACATTCTGCTACCATGAAACTAATTTCAGAGCATGAGTTGGGCTCCAATCGTCAAATTCTTTGCACATCCACAAGGGAACTTATTAGTCGCCCGGGTAGAAAATAAGTTACTGTAATACTGCAAACATTATGAATGTAGGGATAAGTTGATATACCTACCTATGTAGTTATTTTCAGGGACGATCCTAATTCCTACTTGCGTTGGAAGGATATAAATTGCAACCCGGGGAAGATACAGGAAAGGGCTATGAAAGGCGATTATCCCTGGTCTTACAAAAACGTTATCAAGTTTAGTGAATGGAAGAGAGAAAAATCAACTCCGTCTGTTGAGTTAACAGGATCAAGTTTGCTCAACCTTTCCATCTACCAATAAATTGAATTCGGTAACCACTTTTGCTGATGTTGGTTTTAAAGGTTTTCAGTGGTCTGCTATATCAATTGTTTTCATGGGAGCTATTGTCAATACTGTCAAACCGGACACACTTGCTGAATGAAACTAAATTATGAAGCATGTGTTTACTGAGTTTTTTATTAGATTCTGATCCATAACATGAGTAATTTAATTCTTTGACCTGAACTTTACAGATCAAACTAATATGATTTACGAATAATATGAGGATTGAATATTCTCCCTAAAAGTTTACGCATAACACTTTTCTACGATACTTTCTTGTACCGAGATATGTTATACTAAGTTATTAAGCCATTTTCAATGAACTGTTGAAAAATTTTAGTTATCTAGTGAAGTTATTTACGTGAAGATAAAGTTCCAGTGGAATTACATCTGCTTATATACGAGCGTCGTATTCACAAGGCAATTTTCGATATATTCTACCAGTTATGATTTGCTCACATGTTGTTGATTTTTTCATTTATTTATTTGATATACGGGGCCCAATTAATAACAGCATAATTACATATGGGCGGTTCAGAATTTACATGTCATAATGAAAATATAAGATAACAACCGAGAAAAAAAATTGAATCAGCAAGAGAGATTTAGTGTATAATATCAAAACAATACCGGGGACGTAATAATAAGAGACTTGAGAGAACTTAAGGAGTTCGTGAAAAAATCAAAGTCTGGATGAATTTTCAGATGGAGATTCGCAGAGCGAGGGATGCAGTGTAAAGTACGATTTTGTAGATAGTTTGCTGCAGAAAACTGAATGTGGAAGATTGTTGACTGACGACTGCAAGGACGGATTAAAGGGGGGGCGGTGGGGGCGGTCGACCCCCCCCCCCCCCCTCCCCCCCCTCCCCCCCGAGAGGCAGAAGAAAAAAATTCTTGCGAGGGAACGTCAGAATAGAATTACGCCGTCGCGCTTGTAGGTTGACAAAAATACGAGTATAGATGAAGGAACTTTATACTGTGGGGAAACTGGTATGATAGGTACCGGTTTTACTAATCTGTCACGAACAATTTACTAATTTGTTCGTTTGAATTTTAGTAGGCCCACAAACTGCGTAGGTGCCACGGGGTATCAATCGGAGATGAACGTAGGTAGTGTCAGAATTTTCGTCGGTAAACTCTGAGATTTCCAGAAGTGCTTGAGGGAAAAATCATCAAAGCAGGTTGGCAACAGTGGTGTTAAGTCCGTGTCGTGATGCTGTCGTCGATCGTAGCCCTGTTGTGAGTAGAAGAGCAGTAGAAACCAAGCTTCATGTTAAATGCAAACTAAAATTTTTTTTAGTGTTTGAGTTAAGCTCCATCGAAAAACGAGCATGGAAGATAACATCTTTCTTCTTTAAAAAACATAAGCAGCAGGTAATGAATACAATTTTAAGTAATAGATATAAGTTTGTGTTCATCAGTTTATTTAACAAGTTACGGTAGGAACCTACTGCATTTTCCTCTCGTTCACCGCTTTTGGTAACGGTACTTAACAATACATAATCAATAACCATAATACATAATAAACCTACCTACTGTTTCGACGAAGAAAGAAACGAATTGTGATTTCTTAACTGATTGCAACCAGTGTTTTTCGATTGATGTGAATTATTCACTGTTTCACATTTACCAGTAACAGAAAAAAATGTTTAACAAGGTAATATTTTATATGTTGTTTTATTTTATTTTCACCTTTAATCAAAAATTTACTTTGTTCATTTAATTTCATCGTGAGTGCTTATTAAATGGTTGTTTACTTCTAAAGTAAATTGAAAAAATAACTAGTGTATTATTATTTAATCCTGTGTTTACAATATAAAAGTATAATTTATAAATAATATTACATCACGAGGGATGAAGTTCTCCAGCGTTTTATGTTTCATTCCCTTTTTCGATATAATTTTGCCAAAAAAATTACTCACCTATAATAATTTTATTTTTTGTTAATTTTATTATTTATTTATTCTGTGTGTACATGGATGTTTGGTAACCAAGCTAAAATTTGTGCAAATAAAATTATGTTTTTCATGTTAAATTTTACACACCCGATAAAAAGTGTGGGTTTATAACCTCTAAAACTGCTAGTTTTTCAAGGTCTTTTTTTCAAAAAATTTCTGTTGGGGGGGGGGTTCTCCGGGTAGAGGACCACCCCCACCCACGAAATTCTATTAATCTGTCACTGGATGACTGGAGATGCGAGGGGCTGAGAAGTTAATTTTTGCAAGCAGAGGGGGGCAGTCGATCTCACCATTCAGAAGCCTATGAAGGAGCGATAGGTCGGCCATGCCACGCCTCACCCCAAGTGTCTGGAGCTTGCATATCTTCAGCAGCGAAGGGTAGTCGACGTCATCCGAAGGAATCCCGAGCTTAAAGGCCACAAAACGCAGAAACTTGTTTTGCACTTTCTCCAGCTGATACCTAAGAACAGCTTAAAGCGGAGACCAAACTGACGACGCATACTCCTAAGTATTTTCGGCCAAGGTTCTAGCTCATAGGGAAAGCGAACAAGCGAGCAATAATATGACTTACAGCTAGAGAGGGAACCATATCGGCCTATAACACTTTCATCCATGGACAACTGAACCATGGTCGTCTGCTATCACAAGTTGGATGGGTGGTTACATGCAGATGTGGTTGAAAAATAAGAGTTTGAGCGCCCAGAAACGACTGTTTTATAGATCGCTGAAACTGTGGCCCATCATACCAGGTTATTGATAGGTTACGTGAATTCAAGTCTGCTACCTTAGTATCGCTAGGTATTTGCTACAGACGCAGTCCAAAAACACAAATTTTGGGTCTGCAATCGAATTATTGGTAAATAAATGAAATATGAATCAGATGTACGTATGTGGGTGTACTGTAGTTTTGCAAATCTGCCACTCGAATATCGCCGGTTCGCCAATGTAGACGTCGTTCAAAAACACTGAATTGGATTGAGGTTGATTTGCTTGAAACCTGGGTGGTTTCATCTGGTTCTTTGGGATGATGCCTATAAATGCAGCCCACAAAAACATCAATGTTACTTCTAGTTTTGGAGATCTCGATTTTTCATTATTTCATCCCCTTCAAATTACTACCCTTTAGAGTTGATCAAAATAAATGCCGATGTTACTGACACATCAGCGGCCGGAGCGGCTGCATGATTCTCCAGCCAAACTTCATTAACTTTGGTGCTGAAGTTTTGGAGAAATTCTCTGGACGGCTTACAGCGGACGGATGGAAACTCCTTCTAAGTAGGTTATCTACCTTTTATCATTCCTACCCAAATATATCACCAATCTAGTCACTTATATCATACATACTGAATTCCTATTCATTCTTATTTTAATCACAGAATATTATTTTGAACGAGTTTTTTGGCCATACAACCGATAGTGGACAATTTATTTGCACTCAAAGTGCTCAAATTTCAAAGCATTGTAAATTAATATAATGCAATTTAACTCATGAAAATTCGCTCACACGATCATGCTGCAAGATGTGAATGTTTTAGTCTCGCTTTTAGCGAATTTTCTTAGAAAATCCGTGAGAAATTCTCCGAAAATTTTAAAATAGAAAATTTTCAAAAATTTTCTTCATCGAAATCTGTTTTGAGGCATTCTGAAATGATTCCTGGATTTTAACGTTTATATATATATATATATATATATATATATATATATATATATATATATATATATATATGTGTGTGTGTGTGTGTGTGTGTGTGTGTGTGTGTGTCATTCCAGACGATAACTCTCCATAGAATTGAGATAAAAACTTCGTTCTTTCGCCAAAAAATCAAGCATTTTAAAAGAAAGGATGAGTTCGTTGGACAACACTTTTTGAGCACATTAAATTGGTCAAATTTCAAAAAATGTATTTGAAAAATCACTAAAAAAGGCAAAAAACTGCTAAAGATTAACACATTTCTATTTTTTAGCAGAATGCTACTCGAAAAAAATTAATTGAACATGAACTAGGACATTTAAAAATTTAAGCACAAAATTTTACTGAAAAATGTACTTGAGTTTCATAAAAATAAGCTAAAAATCGATAGGAACACTTGAAAAAATCGTAAAAATCCACAAAATTGTTTGTTTATTGGAATATTACTGACAAAAAGTTAATTTGCTATAAAATGTATAATGAAATTTTTATTTGTCCCCAAAGTGCTCAAATTTCAACAGAATTTAACATAAATGTAATACGACCGTTTATGAAAATTCGCTCATACGATAATGCTGCATGACTGGAACTTTTTAATGGCGTTTTTGATAGTTACGTCATGGCTATATCATGTTCCATGCTAGAATACCTTGAAAGAAATATGTAACAATCAATGTCCACAATAATTATTGTAGATTTTGATTGTTACATATTTCTTTGGAAGAGTTTTTATTTAAATAATATTGATAATCTCTTTCTGAATAAACCTTCCACCTAATCCCTTAAATCAGCTCTAACTTGACGTAATTTCAACATCATTACTCGGCGCATAATCAGATAAAAGCTGTTGAATACAGCTAAGTCTATCTCCCATTTTCATAACCGTTGGACGGCAAATAAGGGAAAGTCTTTCTCCACTTTTTTAGCCGAGTTCATTCTTGTGATGGGTTAACACGGAATTCTCGTATCTCAATCTTTGGAGCACCCATTGACGTCAGTGTCATTGATTTTGCTGATGTTTATCAATGCTCTTTCCACTCTACCTACGTAGAATAGAACGTTGTTGGATGGATATTGGAGAAATATTCCGTTTGAAAGTGAAATGTCTCTATAAGCATGTCAAACATTGTGACGCGAGGTCACAACCGCGCTTTGTGCGGGGGCTTTGGCCCTTGCGTTGCTCAGGATAAGAATAGATTTAAAATCGAATAAAATCTCTAAATATTTTGTATTAAAGAAGAAATAATGTGAGCGCTTCGTATGGTAGAAAATATAAGTTACGATAGCTGACCCGACAGACTTTGTGCCGCCTAACATATTATTCGTACAATCATGATTACAAATAACAATAATTTATTTATTACAATGATTTATTTAACTGAAGCGAAGAGAACGTTGAAATAAATAATAAAGTAGTAGGTAAGTATGAAGGGTGAACAGTGGTGTGTAAGGGATTATATTAGCGAATTTTTGAAAATTAAGCTATTGCTCTCGCCTCAAAATTTGTAGAATGTGAATTGTTGGCCAGCATGATCGGATTACATCTTCAGGTTAAAATTTTCAAAAATGTAGTCAACAATTTCAAAATAGCCTGTTTTTTGCGATTTGTTGTGCGAAATAATTTTTTCAGAATACTAACATGTGGTATATTCGGAATCAGCGTAAAATTTCCTATAAGAATATGTATCAAGTTTTCAAAAATTTCAAAGTTGAAAAATCAGTCAAAAATTGAAATAATGCCGTTCGCTAGTTGTAAAAATCGGTAATATTTGCATGAAACATTGTTTTTTTTTTTTTTAAATATTTTATTTATTCAACTCATTTCAAAACGCGAACAAAGAAATTGAGGAGGTTAAAGAATTGTTTTTCTTTGTCGATTACAAAGAATCGTTATTGTGAAATGTAGTTATTGAAAAAAAGCTAACCACGTAGAATTATACCGATAATTCACCTGCAAACTCCAATTCACCTCCAAACTCTCTGTAATAAAAATAAAAACCAAAAACTATAGAAAAGCTTTGAAAATTCGCTCATATGGTCATGATGCATGACAGGAACCTTTTTTTATTCATAATGGTGCAATTCATTTTGTAAACGATACATTTTAATCCTAAGCTGTTACTCTTGCTGTTACCTTAGCTAAGTCAGCTGTTCTGGTTGGAACCCGTCAATACAACCGTCTCATAATTTCCTGGATAGGCTCCCTGTCAAATTTCACATTCGTAGGGTGAAAAGGATAGAATTTAGCTCACTCAGCTGATCAGGAAATAGCCAATCATTTTATTCGTCTCTTGATATTCCAGAGGGTCACCCTATCAAATAAGGTTGATGAAACCGGAGTGCTTTTATCAGTACCTATTGCTTAAAAAAAAAGATCAATTCCTAAATTTAAACAAAAATACTGCTAAATATTCTCTATTGTTCACCCGAAAAAGTTGAAATTTGATAGGGTGACCTATCAAATTTCAACTTTTTTGGGTGAACAATAGAGAATATTTAGCAGTTTTTTTTTTTAACCCATTGACCGCTACCTAGGAATTTAAGAATCAGCTCTCCCGCTACAAAAATATTTTTCTCCAATTTTTGATTAAAACTGTTGCATTTGCTTTGGTTTTTAATATTTTACGAGGATTTTGTCGAAAAAAGTCAAATTGGGCAATCTGGCAGCGTACTCACTTGAGTACGGTAGCAGGTAGGGGTCGCCAAGGGTATGCAATCCCGCACGACACACTAGTAGAACACCCATATCGCATGCTAATGTGCCACCCTGAGTGTTATTTTCCAATGTATTATAATCAAATAGCAAAGAAAAACTTGTGAATCTCATCCAAAACATATTTTCGAACAAGAAAAAAAAAAAAAAAGGTTGCTCAATATAAGAAATTTTTTTTTTTTATAAAATCGGCGAGGACTCCAGCTGACTTGTTAGCCAGGTGACCGGCTTCGTACTGAAGAGAAAATGTCGGCTCACATGCCTCTACAATGTTTCCCCACCCTGGTACCCTCCCCACAAGTGACGCGTCGACCGGAGAGTGGGGGCGTACTCACTTGAGTACGGTAGCGCACAGAGGTGATCAGTTGCGTACTCACTTGAGTACGGTAGCGGTGAATGGGTTAATTTAGGAATTGATCTTTTTTTTTTTAAGCAATAGGTACTGATAAAAGCACTCCGGTTTCATCAACCTCAATATAACCCTGGGATAACTTAGGTTTATTCAACAATAATTTCGCACCCATCCTAGAATAAGGGTACAACTCAAAAATTGTCATTTTTTGCAAATCGCATTCAAAGTTTCCTTCCACACCATTGGATTTTTTCAGAATTTTTGAGTTGTTCCAACTCAAACACTGAAATCTCACCAGTCAGGATCCAAAATGTTCAGAAAAGTAAGACACAAGTTAAAATTGTCCACACAAAAAAGAAACAACTCAAAACGAAACACAGACTATGTGAACTCATCTGAGTTGTGTCTTTCTTCCTAGGACGTGAATTGGTTACTCCCTCCGTAGAAGAAAGACACACGCACTCTCTAGCGGAATTAGAGTGCCCTACACATATCTCCACCTTCTACAGACAAACTAGACCGTTTCTACTTCTCAGAACCACATCTAACTCAAAAATCGCGATTTTTGAGTTGTACCCTTATTCTAGGACGGGTGCGATTTATTAAAACCATAATTATTAAACATAAACAAACAATGTCAACTTGCGACATATGAAACAAAAAAAAAATTCGGCGTAACTAAAACCAACAAAATGACAAAAATTAAAAGAAAACAGGGTCTCTTTTTAGTCGCAGAGAAGAGGCAAAGGTGCGCCATCCTCCATCACGGGTCCCATTGATTCATTATCCCTTACTCCGAAACTTCTCACATTTTTTCTGGCACCTCGGAGTCGTAAGGACACTGCTCTTATTACAGAGAAATGTATTTTTGTTCGAATCCAACCAGCTATCTGTGATTTAGGCTTGTTCCATTTTTCACACAGAACTGCAATTAATCTCTTGGTGAATTGATGGAATTCTCTGTGTGGTACACCTTCACAAGAGCGAATTAGTGGAGTAAATGAACCTCTCAGATCTTCTGCGGCTGTGTTATGCTTTTGGTGTTTCTCCCTGGAGGCGTGTTCAGCGACGTCGTGGCAGGTTTGGGCAAGATAAGAGGGTGCGTTGGCATTGATCATGCGATTGTAGAAGAAAGCAAACCTCTCCCTATCCCAAACCCCTTGCACTTTAATGTCAGCTACCAAACCGGGACACCTGTCTGTAGCCTCTTTGAGTATTGGTTCCACCACAACTCCCTGCCATGCTAGAAAGCCTGGCACATTCATCCCGAACCATATCGTATGTATTCCCTAGCTACGTTAAAACTCTTCCTCACCAAGATTGCTGCAGTTAATAAGGAGTTTTTAATATCAATTTTAGATGATGCATCTTTACGAGAAGAAAATGCTCGTCTCAACCCACCAAAATCGTTTTGGGATCGTTCAATTTGTTATCTAAAGTCCTTTACGCCTAAAACTCCCCCATGATGATTTCTTATATCATCACGAGATTGTATAATGAAATTGTCGAAGTGAATCAGTTATTGTTGAATTGAAGAATTTAGAATGAGGCTAGAAGCAAACGCAGTTTTTCAATAAAATGGTGATTTTAAGACTAAAATGGGTGTGTTGCAAAATTTCTTTAATAGCCTATCTTTCTCTCTGATGTTCAAATAGCATGCTGTAAAAAACGAGTCACGCATGAAGGCGCGTGTCATACATAATTTGATTTTTATAGATGGAGATTTCAAAATGCCATAACGTACAACCAAGTCATCGATAAATGTACATCATTCAGCCACATCATCAACATTTTGTTAAAATTTGTAAGTTTCGCTGGTGATGGAAAAAGTGGTTATAATTACACTGAGCCTTAAGAGCGTCATGTAAGTACCTACAAACAGTTAAACGATCGCAATCACAGTGCGATTCAAGCTCAGTTCATTAATCGCATTCGCAAGCCCGATTAAAGCCAGGCCGAATTAAATTATCTACCGTAGACCTTCTATCAATACACATTAGCTGCTGACTATCCCTAATCAGTGATCCTCTTTAGTGGGATTTTGAAGCTTTGGTTTCAATTTAATTAGCTAGATAAAGAAAGTATGATTATGTGTAAGCCGAAGTATTTTTGAGACTGCCTGTTCATGGGCAGTGTGCCGCACAGTGAAGCCAAATAGCCAAAAATCGGAAAAAAAACTCCATATTCTGTTAAAAGGATCGTCATATTGCCTTGGGGATGGACCACTCCCTTTAGATAGGAGAAGAAAATAAAAATATAATGGGTGACAGGAAAGCAATGAATGATAGATTTAGACATAAAAATAATACTTAGTATATAATAATGTTAATAGGAAAATGGCAGCTACATACAGGTCACCATGCAGAACAAGATATAGGTAAAAAGATTCAGAACAATATGTAATGATCGCGTAACAGTTATTTCAGACTATGAAACAGTTTGTATGGCCTTCAATGCAGGTCTGTGGGATTTATTGATGAGAATGATGAAATCCTTAGAGGGGGGTATATTGGTAGGCAGGGACGGATTAAAGGGGGGGCGGTGGGGGCGGTCGCCCCCCCCCCCCCCCCCCGAGAGGCTGAAGAAAAAAATTCTTACCAGGGAATGCACAGAAAAGAATCACGCTACACAGTGTTTCGACTAATGTGTTTCAGGTTAAAAAAGTCATAATAAAAGGTCTCAAAAAAAAAAAAAAAAAAAAAGTCAAGTACCTATATGTCAAGTCTCAAAACTAGAAGCATTCTTTACAAAATTTAATGCAGATTAAGAATTTTCAACCCGTTTATTCTGCAAACCTCTGCAAATATTGATTTTTTCAATTTTCGGGAGCAATTTGCATAATTTGAAACAGTTTTTATTTAAAAATGGCCGTGAAACTTGAAAGCCGACTAACATACCGTCATTTATACCTTCCTAGTTTCTAAATATAATATAAAATTTAATATTACTTGGGTTTCGATAAAATTATTTCAAAATTACCATCCATTAGACCAAAATAACCTTATTATTTTTTAGCTAACTTCATCAATGAAGCGATTAGGCCGCAAAATGATTTTTCTCTTCTCCATTAATCTCATTTCTAGCAGCTTCCGCTATTAGTTAGGGTCATAGAACCGCAATATTCATTACTATCGATTTTCTTGGTTTCGGAATTTTTTCAACCAAAACTCCCAGGATTGAAAACTGCGCCATACCGTATGTGCGAACTAAATCACTCGCGACGAAGTTGTGGAAACCCATTTCAAAACGGAAGTTAGTGAAAAACGTTGTCTATTCCCACGAAAAATAAAGAGTTACAATGTTAAATCGATTTCGCCGGTTAGGCTATCATCAGTAACAAATAATAACCAATTTATTATTGTTATTGTTTGTTACTGATGATGCCCTAACCGTTGAAATCGATTTAACACAGTAACTCATTATTTTTCGAGGAAATGGACAACGTTTTTCACTAACTTCCGTCTTTTATCACGCATGTTTTCTTAGATTAAGGAATTGTGAGGAAACGAGGATGGTAGGTACTGGTTTAACTAATCTGTCACGGCTAATTTACAAATCTGTTCGTTTGAATTTTAGTAGGCCTACAAACTGTGTGCGGTGTCCGTAATCGGGGATTTATGCGGGTAGTGTCAGTGTATTATTATTTAATCCTGTGTTTACAATATAAATATACATAATCTATAAATAATATTACATCACGAGGACTGAAGTTTATATGTAGTATTGATTTATATCTCCAGCGTTTTATGTTTCATTCCCTGCATTTTGCAATATAATTTTGCCAAAAAAATTACTTACCTATAATCATTTTATTTTTTATTTATTAATTTTTTTGTGTGTGTACATGGACATTTGGTAACCAAGCTAATATTTGTGCAAATAAAAATCGTGTTTTTCATGTTAATTTTATATAGGTAATATAAAGTGTAGGTCTAAATCCTCTAAAACTGCTAGTTTGTCAAGGTCTTTTTCAAAAAAACTTCCGGTGGGGGGGAGTCCTCCCGGCAGAGGACCGCCCCCACCCACGAAATTCTATTAATCCGTCACTGTTGGTAGGTAGATGCGCGTATCCACGAGGGGAATCAAGGGCTATATGGTAGGTATGTATGAATGATATCATGAGCGTTGCAGGTAAAACATGGTAGATGATGTGTACTAGTTATTTACCAAGTTTTCATTTGAAAAGTTCCCTGTCGTTTGGTGGTTTTTGCGAAATTCCCTGACATTTCCCTGACTTTTCCCGACGCAAAGAATTTCCTGACAATTCTAGGTTTTCCCTGACATTTACCGGTTGGGGCCGCTCTGCATATATATCATTAAACGTTAGAGTTTAATAAAATAAAATCGTTACGGACATTACAAACCTGCTCGGGACTATGTTAAAATTTGAAACGTATGTACTCTGAACTTGGTATTAGAACCTCTTGAAACTCATACGGTGGATACAGCTTTCGTACAAGTACGCAACCACGAGAGACATTTTATGTCTTTGCGCCCCCTTTCCCCTTCCTATAAAACCCCGTATTGTATTCTAGAGCCACTCAGCTGATCTGGGATCGGTCAGTTGTGTTCAGAAGTCCCTCAAGGGCCCACATACCAAATCTCAGAATCGTGGGATCATTAGGGAAAAAACTGGATTCTAGATCCACTCAGCTGATCTGGGATCGGTCAGTTGTGTTCAGAAGTCCCTCAAGGGCCCACATACCAAATCTCAGAATCGTGGGATCATTAGGGAAAAAACTGGATTCTAGAGCCACTCAGCTGATCTAGGATCGGTCAGTTGTGTTCAGAAGTCCCTCAAGGGCCCACATACCAAATCTCAGAATCGTGGGATCATTAGGGGAAAAACTGGATTCTAGAGCCACTCAGCTGATCTGGGATCGGTCAGTTGTGTTCAGAAGTCCCTCAAGGGCCCACATACCAAATCTCAGAATCGTGGGATCATTAGTGAAAAAACTGGATTCTAGAGCCACTCAGCTGATCTTGGATCGGTCAGTTGTATTCAGAAGTCCCTCAAGGGGCTACATACCAAATCTCAGAATCGTGGGATCACCAGAGAAAAAACTGGATTCTAGAGCCACTCAGCTGATCTGGGATCGGTCAGTTGTGTTCAGAAGTCCCTCAAGGGCCCACATACCAAATCTCAGAATCGTGGGATCATTAGGGAAAAAACTGGATTCTAGAGCCACTCAGCTGATCTGGGATCGGTCAGTTGTGTTCAGAAGTCCCTCAAGGGCCCACATACCGAATCTCAGAATCGTGGGATCATTAGGGAAAAAACTGGATTCTAGAGCCACTCAGCTGATCTGGGATCGGTCAGTTGTGTTCAGAAGTCCCTCAAGGGCCCACATACCAAATCTCAGAATCGTGGGATCATTAGGGAAAAAACTGGATTCTAGATCCACTCAGCTGATCTGGGATCGGTCAGTTGTGTTCAGAAGTCCCTCAAGGGCCCACATACCAAATCTCAGAATCGTGGGATCATTAGGGAAAAAACTGGATTCTAGAGCCACTCAGCTGATCTAGGATCGGTCAGTTGTGTTCAGAAGTCCCTCAAGGGCCCACATACCAAATCTCAGAATCGTGGGATCATTAGGGAAAAAACTGGATTCTAGAGCCACTCAGCTGATCTGGGATCGGTCAGTTGTGTTCAGAAGTCCCTCAAGGGCCCACATACCAAATCTCAGAATCGTGGGATCATTAGTGAAAAAACTGGATTCTAGAGCCACTCAGCTGATCTGGGATCGGTCAGTTGTGTTCAGAAGTCCCTCAAGGGCCCACATACCAAATCTCAGAATCGTGGGATCATTAGGGAAAAAACTGGATTCTAGAGCCACTCAGCTGATCTGGGATCGGTCAGTTGTGTTCAGAAGTCCCTCAAGGGCCCACATACCAAATCTCAGAATCGTGGGATCATTAGTGAAAAAACTGGATTCTAGAGCCACTCAGCTGATCTGGGATCGGTCAGTTGTGTTCAGAAGTCCCTCAAGGGCCCACATACCAAATCTCAGAATCGTGGGATCATTAGGGAAAAAACTGGATTCTAGAGCCACTCAGCTGATCTGGGATCGGTCAGTTGTGTTCAGAAGTCCCTCAAGGGCCCACATACCAAATCTCAGAATCGTGGGATCATTAGGGAAAAAACTGGATTCTAGAGCCACTCAGCTGATCTGGGATCGGTCAGTTGTGTTCAGAAGTCCCTCAAGGGCCCACATACCAAATCTCAGAATCGTGGGATCATTAGGGAAAAAACTGGATTCTAGAGCCACTCAGCTGATCTGGGATCGGTCAGTTGTGTTCAGAAGTCCCTCAAGGGCCCACATACCAAATCTCAGAATCGTGGGATCATTAGTGAAAAAACTGGATTCTAGAGCCACTCAGCTGATCTGGGATCGGTCAGTTGTGTTCAGAAGTCCCTCAAGGGCCCACATATCAAATCTCAGAATCGTGGGATCATTAGGGAAAAAACTGGATTCTAGAGCCACTCAGCTGATCTGGGATCAGTCAGTTGTGTTCAGAAGTCCCTCAAGGGCCCACATACCAAATCTCAGAATCGTGGGATCATTAGGGAAAAAACTGGATTCTAGAGCCACTCAGCTGATCTGGGATCGGTCAGTTGTGTTCAGAAGTCCCTCAAGGGGCTACATACCAAATCTCAGAATTGTGGGATCATTAGGGAATCTCCGCGTAACGCTCTCCGCGTGACGCTCCCCCGCGTGACGCTTTTTCATTTATGTGCCATAGTAAAGACATAGAATGTCAAAAAAACCAATTTAAGGTCAGAAGGCCTTTTTTATAAAACTTCAAAGTCCCAAAAACAGTTTCAAAACAGTGCTAGGATAATTTGTCAAACTCATTAAAAAAATTAAATAAAAAAATAAGTTGATCTCATAAATACACACCTGTTGACCTGATACGAATTCAGGAAGGACATGAACATCGGCACAGCGGAATCAGCGTCGAATTCCCTATGAGAATAACCAATAAAATAATTTTGTTTGCCTGGAATCGCATTTTGTCGCACTGCGTGCCGGCTGTACGGCAATACCTCGTTATTTCGTTATTGTCGTCGGAAGAAAAGGGAGGACTGCAACATTAATGAAATTTATGATTAATGATGGGGGCTACTATACAATCTCAATATTACTCTCTGTCATATGCGGTCAGTATATCCGCTCATCTTTTCCCCTATTGTGTGGTCACCGGTGTACCCTCGGGTCATTCCCGGAGCCGATTAAGCCGAAGCCAATACATGGTTTCCCTGTATGCGGAAAATCCCGGGTCTAAACTTCATCGGCAGTCAACCAGACTTCAATCTGTTCATATTGTTGAAGATATGAGGAAGTTATAGTGACCAGAATTTCAACCTGTGGTTTAAAACGAAATTATTACACAATGGTTTATTATTCCTGTGTTAGATAGCCCTTCTACGCAGATCATTGGTCTACAATTATTAAACCTCTTATGTATTATAGGATCAGAACATGGAGCACCTTGCCTCTAAAAAGGGTTGACATCTTTGCAGTTCCAAGACCCCGCAATTTTGCGCTTCACAGTAAAGACGATCTAGTGACACTCAGAGATCTAGTGACGAAGTATCTGGAAGATTTCACAGTTTTTCTCAACTGCATGGATTTTGATGACATCTGACCTTCTCTCTCACTCTATCTCTCTCTCCCCCCTCCGTTCTCTTCTTTCCATTCTCCAAATCATGATTCCAAATTCAAAATTTTGAAGTTTTGCTAACCAAAAATTAAATTAATTCATTTTTATTTATTAATTTTTACTTTATTTGTTTTATTTTACATATTTCCTGATTATTTTATTGTTTTATGTTACTGTTTGTTTGTTTTCCTTTTTTATAAAAACGGAAGTTAGTGAAAAACGTCCATTTCCACGAAAAATAAAGAGTTACACTGTTAAATCGATTTCGACGGTTAGGCCATCATCAGTAACAAACAATAACTTATTATTTGTTTGTGATTGGTTATTGTTTGTTACTGATGATGGCCTAACCGTCGAAATCGATTTAACAGTGTAACTCTTTATTTTTCGTGGAAATAGACAACGTTTTTCACTAACTTCCGTTTTTTAATGGGTTTCCACAACTTCGTCGCGAGTGATTTAGTTCGTTCCTTTTTTATATTTGTTTACAGTTTATTTTACTCACTTTTGATTATTCAAGTTTTGTTATTACTATGATTCTGTCAAGTTTTTGTTTTCGGTCACGCTTGCTCATTGATTTTTTAAATATTTTTATCTATTTTGTTCCTTATTCCTTCTCTCGGCTTATTGCAAAATTCGGAAAGTGGAAAGAGTGTAGTTCGCCAAGAGGAGCACTCTGAAAAAAATAAATTTGACATACAATAAAAAAAAAAAGGAAAAAAGTAAAGACGTTTAAAAAACGGGAAAATGATGCTTGAAGTAATTTACGTTAGCGCATGCGCAGAATGGAGTAATAATTTAGAAAATGAAATTGGTAGGGTACAATCTACAGCCTAACCCACAAATTCCCAGAAAATGTAATCAAAATCTGATGAAAACTAGACCTTGTTCCTCGGATTACACTTTCGCGCATGCGCAGGAGCTAATAATGATGCAATTATGCTGAAATTGACATGGAACCACCAACCATTAACCATTGTCCCCCAACTATGCACCACATTTGAGCGGGATTGGACGACTTGGCGTAAAAAAAAATCCTGCATGAAGGAATTTACGTTTGCTCATGCGCAAAATGGAATGATTTGAGAAGTGCCGTAACATGGGGTTACTTTCTACCAGGTGGTACAACTTCAGACCAGCGTAGGAATGCAGGCGCAGAGCCCTCTACCGGCCATAGAAATGAAATTAGAAAGTTCATTAAGAATTAGAAAGAATTAGATAGTTCATATAAGGTCCCGATAGGTAGCGCATAACTCAAACCTACATGAAACCTGAAGATAGTTTCTTGACGTCGCTTATAACCGTTTTTTTCTCGTTTTTGTTATCAGCTATTTCGATACATTCTCCTGTTGTGTTTATAGTGTGCGCGCAGCTACATATTTCCGCTAGATTTTCCGAAAAGGTATGTTCACCTACTTCTTCAAAATTATGTGAGGAATTGAACTAAGAAATCAGATGTTTTATTTAGTTGTAAGTTAATTTTCCAGCAACGAAAAACTAAAAGTCGCCACTTTGGGGTGCAACTTCCGATCACCCGATTTTTTGTGTTTTAGCGCATTTTTACGTGTTTTTCCCTTTTTGATTGAGCTTACTCATGTTTCAATTTTTCCATGTGTTACAGGCATGCCACGAAAGTACCGAAAGAAAGTCGGGGGCCGTCCCTATAGAAATTATACCCAAGACACTTTGGAGGCAGCTCTGAATGGCAGCTCTGAAGGCAGCTCATTTCTGGTTATGTTTTATATGGAATAGATGTTTAAAAATGAAATATTTTTGTCGTAATAGGTGAGAGAACCCATCTGGTAGAAAAATACGGGGGTAATATCGAGCCAGGGCTTCATTTCTTGTTTATTTGAGTAAAAAAACGTGAGTGGTCCGAAGTTGCCTCCACGCGAGGTAATGACAATGCCACTTTTACCTTTGTTTTTCATGGGTTCCTAATGCTCGAATGTTAAATTCTGAAATGGGAATATATGACGGTGAATAGATCAGGTGTGACATACTGAAAGGCCAACTCGATTGAAGAGATACAGACAAAGAAATCTCAAAAAAACCTGAAAACGTGGTCTGAAGTAACCCCATCCTACGGTATGGAATTAATAGTAGACCAATCATAGCCTAATCCGCACATTCCCTGAAAATTTCATCAAAATCAGATGAAAGCTGTTGAAATTAGGCTCGTTTAAAAAAGAATACATATTCGAGCATGCGCAATAGGTACTAATGATGGGATTATGTTGAAATTGCTAGGAAATGCTCAAATTAACCTCATCCACCTATCCTCTAAATTTGAGCGAGATTGGACAACGGAGGTGTGAGAAAATGATGGTTGATGAAATTTATGTTTGCGCATGCGCCGAGGGAAGTATTGATTTGGGAACAACGAAACTCATGAAAATTTCATAAGAACCGGTTGAATATTGGGGAAATTAAGCTTGTTACAAGAGTTTGCGGTCATACGCACACAGACAAACACACATACACAGAGATAGAGAGAGAAAGACACGGAACGAAAGTTGTTCAGAATAGTCTAAAACGCAAAATGCGAGTGGAAATTTTACCACTGTAAATAAACAACAGCCGTTTGATTTTAGGTCGACTTGGGAGCAATTTATGAGATGAAATTTAGCATTTAGGTACCAATACTTAACTAGTAGGTACATCGCACGAACAATAAGTAGTTAATAAACTCGATTTCACAACGTTATAATAAATTCCATTGGAACTGTAACACCTGATAATTGAAATAATGGCAATATATCAGCTGATATTTGCAATGCAATTTTTATGTATTCCAGTATCACTATCTAGCGATCTTTGATGGAATTTAAAGCTTGAACGTCTATTCAATAGATCCGCTAGCAGCGCGTGATTCGCCTATCATCTCGCGCTTAGAAATTCGAAGGTTCTTTTTCCCAGGTCAAGCCCTTAGGGAAAGCGAACTATTCAACGTACAGCGTTGACGGTGGTTTTCATCGATTCTTTGGGATCAAATTCATCATTGACAAGGAAAAAAATATTACTGTTACTTTGAAAGTTTTCGAGATCTCATTTTGTGAATGTTTACCTTGTGAATTGATGACGAGCTTCTATGACGATCTAGACCCCAAATGCCATTTTTACACAAGTTTCATATAGTTTGGTCTAGTATTTTCGGGAAAAAAGCCGCGAACGGGGGACGGACAGATTTTTTAACACAGAATGTGTTTTAGCCATGGACTAACTAGCCGAAAATGGAACGCGGGATGGTAACGAAATGTGTGACGGATGATTTTCACGTACAACCGAGTCGTTGCTAGGGATATGGTACTTCGTCGTTTTTCATCCCACAAAATTCGTTGACCATTCGTTCGAAAGCTCTCGATTTATCCAACAATATTATGTTAACTACTGCGAAGTGCGTGTCCAACAAACTGAGTTATGAGCATGGTTATATAAATAATTGTTTACACACAGGTGATCATTCTCAATAATTGATATTGTGAACATGATTGCAACCGCTTGTTAATTTCTGATGATTTCATTGAGCTTGTGTTTCGATGATTTGATTCATAGCAGGTGATCTGAGTATTACGAAAACGGTTTGATTTGTGAACCGGAGGTTAAATAATTTGAATAGGTAATTTCTATACTTTACACTCTAGGAAGGTGTAATTTCGTTTGTAGCCTCTTTAGGACATTTACTTGACGATGCTCAGGGTCCGGATCAGATGTGTGGCTCTTAAAGCTAATTTCTATGCTTTACACTCTAGGAAGCTGTAATTTCGTTTGTAGCCTCTTTAGGACATTTACTTGACGATGCTCAGGGTCCGGATCAGATGTGTGGCTCTTAAAGCTAATTTCTATGCTTTACACTCTAGGAAGCTGTAATTTCGTATGTAGCCTCTTTAGGACATTTACTTGACGATGTCCAGGGTCCGGATCAGATGAGTGGCTTTTAAAGCTAATTTCTATACTTTACACTCTAGGAAGCTGTAATTTCGTATGTAGCCTCTTTAGGACCTTTACTTGATAAATCGCTCTTGATTTATCACGAATTTATTTCGTATTTTTTTTCGTAGTTTCATACTATAACTATATAAATTGATGTTATAAATGAATAGTAAACAATGACGCTTGTTTGGTTGTCACTTGGTTGCGCGACAACGCAAACACATTCTGTGTTTCAATAATTTCGTCCGAAGTATGTAAATAGAGGTAACCGGGGGTCCAGGGGGCTTGCCCCCTGGCGAGGCGCGGAGCGCCGAGTTTTATTCGATTTTTAGATTCTACGGACTTTGAAACGTAAACCAAAACTTTTCAGGGGGTGTTAAATTTTTGACTGGGGTCTTTGCTCTGGGGGGTCAACCAAAAATTTCCGTGATGCAAAATTTGTGTCACAATTTCAGCGTTTTTCACGTACAACCCAGCCGTTGCTAGGGGAATGAAACTTCCGCAGTTTTCATCGTACATAAATCGTTCGCCACTCGTTGGAAAGCGCTTGATTTATGTGATAAATGTTCACATCTCAAGCTACCAATTTCCCCCTCCTTACGTACCTGGCTACATTCCTAAACTAAGTTGATTGGACTATAAACAATTTTAATAAGCCGGTTACAATATTCTTAACGTAAAGCAATAGCATCATTTACTCCACTCCTCAGGAAACATTTTCATCCTCTTGACAACAATCGGCTGTTAACAACAACTCATTGTGGTGGCTTCTCTCCACAGTTATTTTCAACATTTCTATAAGTAAACCGTTGTTTTGTTGGAATTAGTCGGGATGCGGCCATGCGGCCCAGGGATTTGTTTAAAGTAGTTAAAGGATTTGTTTACAACTCTCGAGGACAACCGTTAGCCTGGTCCTCCACTGGAAGTGACTTAGCGACTAAGCGACTATGCGGGAACTTGGCAATATGTCGACACATAAACTGGTCGACACCTCCTGTCGCCATATTTCCACACCAGGTGTTGAAGAACGTCGATAACGCACATCTTTGAAACTGGTCGACGGATTTATGTCGAAAAATTTGAGATCCATTTTTCGCTGTATTTCAACAACAGGAGTTGAACATGAGCTAAAAACACCCCTCTTGAAACTG
The DNA here is from genome assembly GCA_030762985.1 of Adelphocoris suturalis. Classification (NCBI taxonomy): domain Eukaryota; kingdom Metazoa; phylum Arthropoda; class Insecta; order Hemiptera; family Miridae; genus Adelphocoris; species Adelphocoris suturalis. The sequence goes on from CM061046.1 coordinate 12,065,400, forward strand.
GTCGACTGCTAAACGACGACAAAAGGGTTGTTTGGCCACTACCTGTCCTCAGCCTTGGTCCCATGGGGTCTTTCAATCCGAGGATTAAATGAAAAGTCACATTTACGTTTCTAAACTGTTATGTGATCGTGTTATGAGACCACGAAACTATACACTTCATTCGGATCTACATATCCAACTAATCTGCATTTATACTAAGGGATTGACTACTTGATGTTATGTATTTTTGAGATGCGAGCTTGCGAGCATCCAGACCACCAAACTATACACTTCATTCTAACCTACATGTCAGGTATACGAAGGATGTCGATGTAAATATGTCGACGTATCCCCATGGTTGACTTGGACGACCTTTTTCAACAAGGGGTGTTGAAAGTTGTCGACTAGTCGCTGTATTTTTGTGTCGCCATATTTCCAATGCCTGTGAAATCGACATTGGTCAACCCTTGGTGTTGAAAGATGTCGACACGGCTTCTTGCCCGTTTGTCGACCAGTTTATGTGTCGACATATTGCCCCCCATCCGACTATGCGACTTCCGCGAGGCGACTGGGGAAGCGACTGAGCTCCTCCATTGGAGGCGACTTAGTCGCGCGAAGTCTGTGGTGGTGAGTAGGTCAGTGACTGCATTTATTTTTGGTAAAATGGACGACGTAGATAGTTATTATTTGCTGGATAATGCTGTCGTAAATTTCCTTCGGATGAGAAGGAAACGACGAATGTTCTGGATGAACCCGATATTGACAAAGAGGCAAAATTTGGGTGAATTTAACCACCTCCACGATGAGCTGAAGGGAGATAAAGGGGGTTTTTCTTCAGGAAACTGTTTTTTCCCTCTTTTAAATCTGATTTCTCCATTTTACTTGTTTTTATTTCAACTTTTGACCACATTTTCGGAATCACCGTTAAACTTTCTATAGGCATGGGGTAAATTTTTTGGTTTGATTTGGTCAATTTTACTTTTACCTTGCTATTTGGGGATGAACATTATGAGGCGGGGAGAATTTATGGGGCTGTACTGGGTAGTCGAGCCTCTTGGGGCGGTCCGAGGGGGCTCTTACGCCTTAGATTTACAAAAATAACATTCCAATATGAAGATTCGATTGTTTCATGTAACTAGAGAATCGCAGTGCGGGTTTCGAATAACGAACATAATATAGTATGGTATTTTAATAATACAAGGTGATGTAGAAAAAAAAAATATATATATACATATTGTATGTCAACAGGCTTCACCAACAACACGTATGTTACTTCTCAAAAGTCTTTACGTCTGACTTGGAAGATCCAGCACATCAATCATTCACATGAATGGGACCCAGCTCCTGGGTTGAACCGTTGTGATTAAACACCTAAAAAAAACTCAAGACTAGACTGGTCATTCAACCTCTATAAGATTCTAAAAAAAATTGGTGGCGTAATCTGCGAATTATTCCCTGCAGGGGGTGTGGGAAGTGAAGAAAAGTCGTCCTTTAATTCCTTACTTCCCCTGTGAGGGAGCGTCAATTTATTTAATACCGGTTTCGGTCTTAATACAGACCATCCTCAGTCAAAAAAAAAAAAAAAAAAAAAAAAAAAAATGAAAAACTCCGAGCATCCTAGGAGCAAACAAAACAGGCATAAACGTCAACAATAACATGAGAGAGAAAACTTGACATTTTAACTATTATTTTTTTTTCCGCACGTGGATGGAATTACATAAATTTCTGATATATATATATATATAGTGACTAAATTCCTATGTAGGAAGTTGTTGTTACTACCACGTTAGTTCTCCTAGAGCCCTTTATTAATTGTTAGCTGTTATTGTCGTTTCATCCTGTTATATATTGGGTAAGGAGTATTGTAGTGTATTTTCGTTTTACTTTAGTTGTTGCAATTATGTTTCTTGGTCTTGTTAGTAGTTTCCCCTTCCCCTTTTCATATCTGTTAGTTGTTGTGCACCCAATGATACTATTTCATATGCATACCTACTATATTTCCAGACGCTGTGAGGCTTGCTGCACGCTTTTGCCACTCCCTCATAAGTTTAACTTTTCTTTTATGTTGGATGGTTTCACTAAAATTGATGATCTTGAAGGTATGTTTGTTCCTTTTGCCTATTAGTTGCTAGTTATAATGTTAAGTTTTCTCTCTCATGTTATTGTTGACGTTTATGCCTGTTTTGTTTGCTCCTAGGATGCTCGGAGTTTTTCATTTTTTTTTTTTTGACTGAGGATGGTCTGTATTAAGACCGAAACCGGTATTAAATAAATTGACGCTCCCTCACAGGGGAAGTAAGGAATTAAAGGACGACTTTTCTTCACTTCCCACACCCCCTGCAGGGAATAATTCGCAGATTACGCCACCAATTTATTTTTACTTTACAGTGGAGTAAAATGCCGCAAATTGCACCTTCTTATCCCAATTCGTCCTCAAGATATGATTTTTGGGCTTTTTCTGTAGGAAACTGTGTTCTTCCTCCCGAGAAAACATGGGAGGGGGAAGCCAGGTCGCTCGTCGCCTCAAAATACGCGAAGTCGCGTCGCTCAGGTCGCTTGCAGTGGAGGAGCTCTAATACGTTTCAAGCTTATGGGATTAGTCGCTTATATAGTCGCATAGTCGCTTAGTCGCTTCCAGTGGAGGACCACCCTTATAAAATCCCCAATCAAAGACATAATATCCATGTAACAATGTAACATGGTATCTGCTTGTAAAGCAGATAGTGGAACTCGTTTACGAGCTATTTTTTTCTTGGTCGATTACAAAGGTTCATTATTGAAAATAATAAACCAAAAATTCATATATAGCATTTCCGAATTGAGTTAAACTTTTTCCATTTAGGTTTAGTTCTTTTCCATTTAGGTTTAAACCTTTTCCACTTAGGTTTAGACATTTTCCATTTAGATTTAAACCTTTTCCATTTGGATTTAGACCTTTTTCATTTAGATTTAAACCTTTTCCATTTAGATTTAAACCTTTTCCATTTAGATATAAACCTTTTCCATTTGGATTTAAACTCCATCAAAACGTCAGTAGTTAGCCCCATCATAGTAAGTAAGTGCCTATCTTCTAAAATTTCATTAGGCTAGAAGTAAAAAAAAAAAGGAAACGGATAGTTTTAACTTAATTTATAACTTCCGTTCATGAGAAATTCTTGTGTTCAAAAAACATTTTTTCATTATTATATTATATTACATTTCTGTGCATAAAAAAACACTTGCATGATTTAATTTTCAAGTTGTGGCATAATAACGTCGGGTTAGAGGTAAAAGTACCGAAGAGGTAAATTCATAATTGTCAAAAATCAAATTAAAATTTCAAAAGTTAGTTTGGTAAATATGATTATTTTCTTAGGTTGGATACATAGTTTGATGATATTGATCACCAATAATAACAACAGTTAAATAATCATAATATTCTGCATTTGATTTTCCCACGTGTTGAATTTGTGACTTGGGTACTTTTACCTCTAACTCCACGATAATTTCCTGAGTTTAAATCCAAATGGAAAAGGTTTAAATCCAAATGGAAAAGGTTTAAATCTAAGTGGAAATGGTTTAATCTAAATGGAAAAGGTTTAAATCTAAATGGAAAAGGTCTAAACCTAAATGGAAAAGGTTTAAACCAAAATGAAAAAGGACTAAACCTAAATGGAAAAGGACTAAACCTAAATGGAAAAAGTTTAACTCAATTGGGAAATGCTATATAACTCGGTCGTCAATTAGAACGGGTTACATTTTCGGATACGACAAAATAGAATGAAAGCACGATTGACTACTTTCAACTTTCAGCCAGATTTCCCTCTCATTAAACCTGCTTATAAAATTTTGAATTGGCATCAAAGTGATCAGAAATTTCACGCTCTTTCCAACCTTGTATCTACTCATTTTTTAATTATTACTGTCATTTGAGGGAGTTATGATTATTTTAGTGATATAAGGTCAAAAACACGATAAAACTCAAGGGCCATTCGAAAATTTTCTATGAAGAAATTTTTGTTGCAAATTAGTTGTAGAATGTATTCTTTGTTTCGGTGACACCTGTTTCGGAGATACCCTGTAGATCGGAGGTACCCGGAGATCACATAATTGGTTTACTAGTACTTATATTATTTATGCTTGAAACCATGAAAAAATGGTGAAACGCTCTCATTCATCATTCATGACAGTCTTTTCTATAAACCAGCCGCTTCTTCCGTAAATGTTGTCAACGAGAAGGGTATTCAGATAATCCCTCTTAATAGAGCTGGAAAAAGGAGCAACATTGCAAAATACTATGCCATGAAATATGACGCACAGTCTCAAAGCTTATTCTTCAGTTAAAGGTGAATAAATTAGTAGTGCGGGTTGGGCTGTAAATGATCCCCAACCAATATCATTGTTCTCAAATCATTACTCCATTCTGAGCATGCGCAAACGTAAATTACTTCAAGCATCATTTTTTCTATTTTTAATTGACCGATTTTGATGTTTTACGCTACATCTTGTTTTAATACTTTCTGTAATGGAATTTTTTAAGATCATTTAAAATATTTCAGTGATTATTATTGTATCTCATACATTTTTAGTTGGTACGTAGGTACCTTCTTAGACGTTGTTGTACATGGATCAGGGGGACTAAGAGAGATCCCCCTCCTTACAGAAGGTTGGCATTTGCTTAGGAGAACTTTTCAATGAAGAGCTTTTTCTTGCAAATTAGTTGGAGAATGTATTCCTTGTTTCTGTGACACCTGTTTCGTGGTCTGCGCTTCCCGAAGAGGGTGGGAGGAACGGTATGACTCACCGTTCAGGAGCCCTTGCTCGTAGCTTTCCTTGCAAGGTACCTTACGAGCCACCTTACAAGTCAAGACACTGCAGATGGAGGTGAACTTTCTAGCTGGTTCTCCCAGGTAAGGGAGCTGGTATCCAAGTTTATAGCAAAACTTAAGCCTAGTACGCACTGGGATTCTTTGTTCAGACTCTTTGTCGCGGAGCTGCGTCTCGGACTAATTTTCTTACCTATTCTGAAGTTTAACGCATTTTAGCGAATTTTCTTAGAAAATGAAGCTATTGCAATGGCTCCAAAAATTTTAAAATAAAAATTTTCAAAAATTTTCTTCATCGAAATCTGTTTTGAGGCATTCTGAAATGATTAATGGATTTTAACGCTTTTTTATATGTATATATATATGTATAAGTATATATACATATATACTTATGTATACATATATGTATAAGTATATATATATAAGTAGTATGAATATACCGATCCTGGCTCACCTCAAAATTATGGTTGAATTCAACCACAGATATTTTTTCGTATTTATGGTGGATTTGAACCATAGATATTTTTTGATTATGTGGCGGAGTTGAACCATAGATTTTTTATTTTTTCAGTCAGTGGCTAGCGTATTTTGTGGTGGAGTTGAACCATAGATATTTTTTAAATTTTATGGCGAGGTTGAACCATAGATATTTTTTTAATTTTATGGTGGAGTTGAACCATAGAATTATTTTGATTATGTGGCTTTTTGATTTTCTCATTAGGTGGAGTTGAACCACACTTTATTTATTTTTTTAGTCAGTGGCTAGCGTATTTTGTGGTGGAGTTGAACCATAGATATTTTTTAAATAAGTGGCGGAGTTGAACCACACATTTTTTTATTTTTTTAGTCAGGACAATTTTGTATTTTGTGGTGGAGTTGAACCATAGAATTTTCTTGATTCAGTGACTAAATTGAGCCATAGATTTTTATTTATTTATTTTTTTTTTTTTTTATTCAGTTATTTTTTTATTTTTTTTTTTTTTACATTCAACCACTTTTCATTCTAGCTCGCCTTACATTTTAGCCGCCCAGTTGTCTCTAAACACAACGTTGCCACACCTATTCTTACTTTAGTACTTATTCTAACCTATTCTAACCTATTCTTACTTTAGTACTTATTCTAACCTATTCTTACTTAACCTATCTACATGTTCTTTTCGTTTTACATTTTATTTTGGCTCTTGACCATAATCCTACCTACCTAGTTCTTTTGTTTTATATTTCCTTTTGGTTTTTCATCATATCCTTCAGATGATCCACAAAGTTTTCTTTTTCAACTCCTATTTTATGATGCCCCCAAGCTAGGGTATCTACCCCATTGCCTAGAATATGCCTTTTATCATCGTAAGCACTAAGCGCTTTCTTGTTCTGTTCAACGGTATATATATCATGCTTGATTGATCTAAACAACATTTGTTTCCTGTAGATTGGTTTCTTGGTCAACAGACATTCCTTAAAGTCCTCGAACCTAATGTCCTTTTCAACAACGTTTTTCTTGATTCCTTTTGCTTTCTTTGTTTCTTTTTGGTCCTCGAACGTTTTATATGCGTACAGTTTCGATCTCAGCCCGACAAATTCCTCCATGATCTTTCCATTAAGTTCATCTTTGAATTTTCCAAGTACTTTCTTGTTCACTTGAGGCATACCATAGTCATTATCTTTCGGATAATCAGATGTGTCAAACTGATCAATCATGCTGCTTTTAATGTCATAATAAAAGTCCTCAGTCTTGATGTCCATAATCAGGCTATCTGTATCACAATACATGAGCTTGGCATTTTCTCCATACTGCTTCTTTATTGTGTTATAGTAGAAGTCGTACATGAGAGTTTTTGAAATGTCTAGGATACACATACCTACATAGATGGGTTTGTTAAACAGAATCTTGGTTGTTTTCATGTGAACGGCTACCAGATTCTCCGTGAATATCGTTCTATGATCGAACGTTGGTTTTGCTATCAATGTCTCCAGTTTCTTTACATTCGAACACACCTTTATGTCAACTCTGTTCCTGATATTTTCCATCGTTTTCCCAAATACGCTGTTGTTCATCAGTTTGAAAAAGTCCTTCTCAAAATCGTTCTTGGCCTTGGTTCTCAGTGCCGTATTGAAATCAATGTAGATTTTCAACCAGTCAGATTGGTCAAATTCCAATACCCTGTGAACCTTCTCTAGCTTCAACCCCATTTCCAGACATTGTTTGAGAGCCGTGTGGTGCAAAACGTATTTCTCTTTATCATACAGGGTTGTCAGTAGTTTAGGTAGCCTAGTATTACCAATCTTGTTTTCAGGAGCCAAAGGTAGATCTGAATGCGAATCGTTTAGTTCCTTAGGGTACTTCAGGTCCACTTCCAAGATGTAACCTTTGGGGGACTCGTCGTCAATTTTGTCAATGTCCAAGTTCTCTACCCATTTAAAACCTCCATACGGTAAGTATTTGGACATTGACCATCCATAAAGGTTGTTGGCATCTACATAGGGTATATAATTTGAAGGTTTAGTCTTATCATATTGGTCACCCATGTACTTGTTGTTTGCCTTGGCGTATCTATTGCTACATTGAGATATCCCACCACGAATTCCATTTTCAATCATTAGAATCTGATCATAATCGGTCAAAAGTTCCAACTTAACTTTAGTCATTTTCAACATACAGTCCCACGAGAATCCAGGTGTGGTGTAGTACCAAGCAGGATCTAGTTTGTACGTTTTCAGGGAAATATCTCTGAAATTCTCCATCACATCTGCAAGCAGTAAGATGTCACTTTTGTTGTAAAGCATGGTGAATTCTCTCATGTTTTTGATTCCAAATCTTTCCCAAATCTCCTGCGCATTTCTGTACTCGGACTCTTTTACTCCTTGTTTGTTCAAGCTGCTGTAAAATTTTTCTATAGGTGGTAAACAGGTTTCATCGTACTTTTCCGGACTATCCATGTACTCATATGGGTAAGCTAGTTTCCTTGTCATCAGCTCCAAAAACTCTGGTCCAAAATGTTTCGCGAGTTCCTTAAATTGGTCAATTGTGAGGTTGCTCGTTAGCTTGTCCAGAGAACTTGATAGGAATTTGAAAGAGTCAATGAACCTTATTTCTATTTTATTCATTATTCGTTTTCCTTTTTCATCAACTTCTCCAGAGTCATACCTGAGGATCTTTGAGAATGAGATATACTTTTCCTCGGTGTTAGGTATCATTTTTATCTCTGAATCATCTTCTCCAAATTCTTTTATAAACAAATGGGCGTCATAACCAGCGAGATTGTGGAAAAATACGGGTACGAATCTAGGGTTTTGATATTCTAGGTTGCACGAAGAATGGGCAGCCCCTCTGAAGTCACCTGTTAAATGGTCGTGGTCAGCCACGCGTCTATTCATCCTTTCCATATTCTGCCTCATTCTCTTCAATTCTACTTGTCTCTCCGTCGCTTTACTTTCATCTCCTTGTTCTAGAAAATATTCTATAGCCTTTTCCTCTTCCATGATTTTCCTTTCAGACACTGGGGCTAGTTGGTCCAAAGCTCTCTCACAAATATGGCATGTTGTAGCATTTGTATATTCCTTCTCCTGTTCGTTCGTCAAGGGTTTCATTGGTACAATTTTATCGTAATATTCTTTAGCAATATGTAAAACATCCTCTTTCAATTTCTGGTAGAAAACCTTTGGAGAATCATTGCCCGAATATTCGACAGGGGGTTTGTGATACCTGTTGGAATACTTTATGTAATAAGCAAAGTTGTTGGGCTCGTGTTTCTGTGTCTTATTAGTGAACGCCCCTGTTTCATCAGGTTGACAAGTCTGGACTTTCCTCAGCATACATTCAAAGTCCGCATATATAACGAATGGGACTTTCAAGGAGTGATTATATTTTTCAAACTGTAACACGTTTTTGTGAGGTTTTGGTAGTTCTACCTTAGCAGTTTTATGAGTCCCACAGTACTCATGGTGTTCCTTTAATTTTTCTTGAGTCCCAAAACTATTCAAACACATTTTACATAAATATCGTTTGTGCCCATCCTTCGACATTTGACTATATCCTACCAGTTTCCACAGGTCCTTAATCCAGCAGTAATGTTCAGATTTCGCATTTTTCAAATACAACAAGTCAATGTGTCTTTCCTTTTCATCTTTAGTTATTTCCAGAGGGACGATGGTATTTTCATCTAGGCAATAAACATTGATAGAGATCCCGGTTCTTTTCTCAAACGTTTTCACATCCATAAGTTTCACGGGGAAACTTATATCTTTCAATACCTCGTCAAACTCATGTTCCCATTTGATGTACTTTCCTATTCTACCCGCATTTTTTTCAGCTGGATGTAAGGCTGAAAGAATAGACCAAAGGAAACATTTATTATCATTATTTTTCACATTGATTATTGCTTTTTTGCTCTGTAGATGTTCAGGTAGTGGAATGTAGGATGATCCTTTTAATGGTGTGTATTTGTTAATATTTAGTTCCAAATGCATGATTTTATGAAGCTGCCATTGAGATCCTTTAATTTCGAAAGATTCCATTTCATTTAGAATTTTTTGTTTCATTTCTTCGTAGCAGTCGTTTACTTCTGTAGACTTTGTCATTATTACGTTTTTAGTTTTGAAATTGATTACCTGGTACTCCATATTACTTTCGTTAGTTCCTTTCTTGAATTCAGCGAGTAATAATACATTTACTTTGAGGTTCTTTCTCATTAGTTCTTTATTGATTAACCCAATAACGATACCTTGAATATTATTTAGGAACCTTGATGCGTCTTTGAATCCTTTCGTGTTTTCAATCTCGTAAGTTGCCAATCGAGATTTGAAAGCTGTCTCTTTCGTACTTACTTTTGTCCTTGGGTCTTTGGATTTTTCAAACAGTTTTTCACCAAAATTGAAAACTCTGTGTAATTTTCTCGGGTTTTCAAATACAGGTTTTATTTTTCTAGGTTTTTGGGTCAATGTCCGGTCGGGGTCGTTTTTAGTGTGGCGCTTTGACTTCAAGTGTCTAGCCCAGTTTTTATAGGTGATGTGAACATCACACTTTTTGCAAAGTTTCTTTGCATTATTCATAGTATTTATCATCTTTATTTACTGGAAGATTTTAATTTTTTTTTTTTTTTTTTTTTTTTTTTTTAATTCAAATTTTTATTTCCAACTGCAGAAATAAAAATTATTACTTGGTATTCACGAGCCCATCATTAGCTTGCACATTTTAAGGTTACCAAAATGTTGAACGACCTCAATATTGTCTAAAAATCTATTATGGTTATTGCCTGTTTTTATAATTAGATCATTAGCAACTTTACACAATTCTAACCACGAAGGAGAATCTAGAACAGGAGATAGGTATGGTTTTCCGTTTCCCCAACAAGTGTCCCCTTCTTCAAGGATGAAAATCATCCCATGTATTGGAACTTTATTCAAATTGTCTTTAATATTATTAGTGTAGTCCGCGTAAGCACAATATTCAACAATCTTTTCAAAAGGTTTACAAACTTTGATTATTTTATTATTCATTTTCTTGAGAACTTTATTGTTCTTTTCTTGTTGTTGTTTAGTATCCATCTTTATATTATATCTAATTTTAAAAAAATTCAAGGATTTGTTTTTCTTATAGGATGCACTAACGCTACTAAGTAGGTAGGTACCCAATAATTGACCAACTCAGAATATAGTTTTTTGTAACTCTTCGTTATAAAATGATCCTTCAATATCTTCACCCACCAAATCTTTGATTTTATAAGTTATTGGTCGAGTACTTAAAATTTCTTTCACAACAAATATTTCTGTCGTCCAATTAGACCCATACTTATTAGCAAATGTTTTTTTGGATCTTGTTATTCTGACTCTATCGCCAACAGAAAACTTAACTTTCTGTGAGACTTTTTGGTTTCCAAATACTTTAATCAAAACTTTATTTTCGTTAGTCTTATTAACTTCAGACGGTTTCATTCCTATTGTTCTGTGAACATCATTAAAATTATACTCATCTAATAGATCCTGCAAAATATCAATCCATTTCTTGTTATTTTCAACTTCAAAATGGATTTTCATCTTTCCATTCAATGTTCTGTTGAATCTCTCAATTGTAGCAGATTTCTCTTCGTTTTGTGTATGGTACATTTTTATATTATAACTTTTCAACAAATCTTTAAATAGCTTGTTTTCGAATTCTAAACCTTTGTCAGTATGAAGTAAATTGGGAGACTGATGGTTTTGCGATTTTGCTTTTTCGATTATTTGCTCAAAAGCTTTAGACACGTTTTTTCCATCCTTCTTCTTCAAAGGTAACGCCCAAGCAAATTTTGAAAATGTATCGATAACGTTGAGTAGATAGCCATATCCATTGTTTTCTTTTTCATAATTTTTCATGATTATCAAATCAGCAGCCCAAAGATCGTCTATTCCATTGGTGAATATCATTCGTTTTTTAAACTTCTTTCTTATTGGTTTATGCAATTCTTTAGCCAGAGATAATTTTTCATTGTCATTCAGATTTTCAATTTTGGGACCTTCTTGAATATCGTTGTTTTCAGGAGCCGCGATAAATTTACTCTTATTAGTTTTGCATTTTGAACATTTGGCTGCAATTCTCCATCTCCCATTGACAGCTTGAACTCTTTCCGCATCAATATTGTTAGTTTTTTTCTTACATTTATGACAGTATATAGGTTCAGTTAAATCTTTATCCATTTATTACTTGTAAAAAGTTTTACAAGAAATATTTCTCATAAAAAATAATCCGTGAGTTCTTACTCTTCAATAAGGTGTAGGTAAACCATAACATTCTCCAAGTTCATCTCATCTCCATTTTCATTCCTGGGTGATAGTTTAATTTCTCGAATGTCTCTCAACCCTTCTCTTAGGGGGTTGTAAAGAACTTTTTTATTTGTTTCCATATAAGTGGTATTTGGAAGAATTGTGTTCTCTATGAAAGACACGTGAAGCAATTCATGCTCACTGTGAAGGTGGGAATGTTCATCATGATTAGCGAAGCTATAATCAATAATATTACAGTGCCATTCAATTAGTGAAAGAGGTTTGATTAACCTTGGATTGTCTTCAGAATAGTACTCTTTATTAGCGTCAAATTGTCCCCAGCTGTTAAGCACTGCTTAAACTCGAACAGTTCGCAGAAATTTCCAAAATTTAGAAATGTAAGCATAAACGGAGATTTAAGATAAAATCTATTACAATTTGGAGTGTAGTCAACTTTAAAAATTAAGCTTTCAGGTTTTATTCTCTTTAATGTATCAATGTGCGATTTAAATTTTGTTTTCTCCTTCTCCTTCTCAAAACCCTTCAGGATATCAGATTGAAAACTTTTCATTTTTAAATATAGATCCCTTCTAAATGTTTCAATAGTAAATGTATCATTAATAGCGTACTCTAGATGGTACCAGCCATCTTGTAAAAAAATTCTAATTGATATAAGTAGACCTCTTACTTGAAATGAAGGAGAAGGTGGCGAAGTAAAAAATAGTTTTACTAGTCCAAGTTTATATTTTTTGTCAGGATTTAAAGTGATTTTCCGGGCAAATGTTATTTTCAAGTCTTTGTGCTTGTCAGAAATTTTTATCAACGTCATGTTTTATTTAGGGCAAAAAAATAAATTTTTTCTAATAATAAAGATGAACAAATATAGAATTGATCCAATCCCATTTGACAAAACTAAAAGTAAAAGTGGTATTTTACCTTTACCTTTGAGAGCTTTGATAGTTGGTACTTCAGGTTGCGGAAAAACAACGTTACTGTATAATTTGATTGTAAAATCGTGGGGTATTCCTTTCCACAATCTATACATTTTTTCAAAGTCATTAGATCAGCGTGTTTATCAGGTATTGAAAGAAACGTATGAGAAAATTACAGAGAAAGAAGGTGTGGAAATAGCGCAGTTTTTCAGTAGTTGTGATGAACTTATTACCCTTGATGAATGCAATGAAAATAGTTTGATTATTTTTGACGACTGCGTAAACATTCAGCATCAACGAGAAATCAAAGATTATTTTGTGAGAGGAAGGCACAAAAACATATCGTGCGTATATCTAACCCAATCTTGGTCTAAAGTCGATAAGCAACTTATAAGAAATAATATAAACTTTCTTTGTGTATTTCGCCAAGGCCCGAAGTATATGAAAGATATTTTTGATGAATACGTTGGAACTGATTTCTCATATGAACGATTCAGAGAACTCTGTTATTCGTGCTGGGATGAGGACTTTGGCTTTCTAACTATTGACACAACCAAAAAGATTAAAAATGGACGTTACCGGAAAAAATTTATGGATACCATAATAGATTAAATAAAACGCCCCCAAAACGCTTCCACACAACACCCCAAAAATCCGCTAAAACGCCCCCCAAAACGCCAAAAAACGCTTCCACACAACGCCCCAAAAATCCGCTAAAACGCCCCCAAAACGCCAAAAAACGCTTCCACACAACGCCCCAAAAATCCGCTAAAACGCCCGCTAAATCGCCAAAAAACGCTTCCACACAACGCCCCAAAAATCCGCTAAAACGCCCCAAAAACGCCAAAAAACGCTTCCACACAACGCCCCAAAAATCCGCTAAAACGCCCGCTAAATCGCCAAAAAACGCTTCCACACAACAACCCAAAAATCCGCTAAAACACCCGCTAAATCGCCAAAAAACGCTTCCACACAACGCCCGCTAAATTGGTGTATTAGTGTTTTATATATATTTTTTTTTATTTAATAAAGATGTCATTAGAGAAAAAATTAGAAACAGCGCTTCGTCTAAAATTCAAGCAAGCGCAAGCGGCGGTGGAGAAAGACAAAAGCTCAAAACAAAAGGCTTTGCAAGAGGTTGACGATGGAGATGATGAAGATGACCCAATAGTTTTTCCGGGACAAAGACAAATATCAGTTATCGAGGCAAATAAAAGCATCCAACTCAGGAAAAATCTACAGCATATGTATAAGCAAGCAAGACTTGATAAAACAACTGAAAAGGATATTAGAGAAAAAGCCTTTGAACCAATCACACAAAGATTAGATAAAGTCGAAAAAGCAGTCAAACAAACAGATGATGACCTGAGTAAAAAATTGGAATTGATACCCATTAACAGGATTGAACCAATAACTTCAAGCTCTCCAACAAAAAAAGAGATCTATTTTCCGGAACCGCTTCCTTTGACAGAAACCTCAAATTCTGATGAAAACGAAGATGACGTGAATCAAAGTATGAAGAGTAACATTTCGGATCAAAATGAAAGTTCAACATCTGATGTTGATCCAAAAATGCTAACAATAGTTGAGAAAAGTGATAAACGAACTCTTCCAACAAATTCGTCAGTTAGTTCGAAGGGTATTGGTGCCATTGCAAGATTATATATTCTGCATCCTGATAAACAGTTTGGAATATACCCAGAACAGGATAATATCTACATCGGAAACAGGAAAATTGTTGTAGATAATAACAATATCTTGATAGATAATGAAATTTATAAAGGTACGCATGGTTTATGGAAACTTCTAACAACGCCTAATAATGCCTCAGCTCCGAAAATTCCAACTGTAGATGAATATACAAAGGCTGATCTTGAAGCTTACAAAAGAATACTTATACAGACAAGCAGTATGCATCAAAGTAACAATCCAGAAAAGGGCCCGAAATCAAGTAGCAACATAAAATGGAAGGACATTGTTGGCCCGATCTGGCACCAACTGAAGTCTTCAAAAACAGGCTCGGGCTTGATAAAATACTCTGAAAATCCAGTAGAATATAAGTATATCGATGATTTGAATCAACTACAACAGAGATTATATTACTTATATGCGCAAGAACAAGCAGGTAATAATAATTTTCATAATGAGAAATTGGGTATCGTAAATTTTATTACCGATCAGCTGGAGAAGAATGTAGACACCCCAAAAGGAATAGAATATTTGATACGAATTGTAAGCAACTTACCCAAAAGTATAATAAAAAATGGTTCAGGAGTTTTCAATGCTTTACTCAACAAACTTAGTCCTGTAGTGCCCGAAATGCATCTTCCAGGTTACAAATTTTGTGGGCCGTTTACAAAATTAGATGAAAGGCTTGAAAGGGGGGACAAAGGCATTAATAAATTGGACGAAGAAGGTTGTAAAGAACATGATATTTTTTATAGAGATCACAGTAAGACTAGTGACAGGCATATTGCAGATAAAAAATTGGAACAAGTAGCTGATGAAGTCATTCACTCTTCAGATTCAACTTTGAAAGAAAAATCGGATGCTGTTATAGTTAAGGCAGCTATGAAAAGTAAAAGGTTTTTTGGAATGGGCGTTGATTACTGAGTACTCGCGTGATTTTTCATTTAAATTTTCCTATAAATAAAGTAATAAAGTTAAATAACAATAAAAGTATGATCGAATATAATTTGAACTTTTCGGACAGCCAAATTAAAAAAATACGTTCAGCTTATAGAAAGAATGACACCATTAAAGTTCGTCTATCTTTCAACGATATAAGTGGAAATGGTGCACACAAAGTCCTTCTAACAGAAACTCAGAAAAAGAAAATCGATAAAGCTACTAAAAACAAGAAAGGGACCGAATTAACTTTTGAAGGTAACCAACTAAAAATAAACCACACTGGAGGGTTTTTACCTCTCATTTTTGCGGGAATCGGCGCATTAGGAGCTTTATTAGGAGGGGGTGCAGCAGTCGCATCAAGCGTGATTGATTCCAAACATAAAACGGCTGAAGAACTTGAAATCAAACGCCACAACTTAGAAATGGAAAGGTTGGCACAAAACGCTAAAAGTTTGAGTATTGGTTCAGGTCTTGGAAAAAAAATCAAAAGTTCTTTAAAAAAAAAAATAAAAAAATAAGAGCGTTGAGTAACTATGATATTTTAGAACGAGCCAAAGATGCCAAAATACTAAACTTCAGAGGTGTTTTTATGAAAGATGAGTTACCAGATGAAATTAATCATACAGAATGTGGTATTATTAATTTAGAAAATTCTGACGATAACGGAAGCCATTGGACTGCGTACTACAAAAATAATGATACTAAATATTATTTTGATTCATATGGTAGTGCGCCTCCTCCAAAAGAACTTGTGAAATATTTGGGGCCTGAAAATGTGTACTATAATGAACAGAGAGTACAAAATAATAATGATCCACCAATATGTGAACATTTATGTTTGGTCGTTTTGAAAAATTTATCGGAAGGTAAGATGTACGAAGATGTTTTGAAAGCTCTAAAAAATAAAACTACACGTTGGATAGAAACTCTATAAGACTGTGTTGGTAGATTTTTGTTTTAATTGACCAATTCAATTAAAGTAATATTGTTGGGATTCTAAATAGAAGTCCGCATTTTTATATTTCCTAGAAAAAACGAAAATAATTTCTCCTATAATAAATAATAATGTACTCGAACGAAAATCCATCAGCTCCGGCTGGTGATACAAATGTGCAATTTACGCCATTTCATCACAATTTATATCCGAAAATCATGCTTCCAGAGTTCAATGTGAATAACTTCCGTATAAATCGCATCATTAACCAATATAAATTTCTGGAAGATGAGAGGAATATGAGAGCTAACCTCCGCAAAAAATACACGAAATTATCTAGTGCTCTTTTAGGAACTGAATTTGTCATAACTCTCTCTGAAATTGGAATGGCTGGTACTTCTATAGCTTTACCGGTAATTATTCCATTCAGTGTGCCACTTTCTGTTGGTTTAACCAGTATATCGACAATATTGAGATCTTCAAGCGGATTCATAATTCGAAAAATACATAAACATTCTGAAATTGAACTTCTGGCTAAAGCTAAACTGAATTCTATTGAGGAAAAATTCACAAGAGCTATCAAAGATGGAAAAATTTCGGATGAAGAGTTCAATGATATTGAACAAGAAATAAAAAATTACGACAACATGAAAAAAAGTATTCTAACTGAATATAACAGTAATAAGAAGGAATCAAAGAACCTAAACGAAAATGTAAAACTGGAACTTTTGGAAAAAGGAAAGTATATTGGTAGGAATGAGGTTTGGGAATCTTTCAAACATAAAATGTAAATGGGTGCGTATTTTTAAAATTTTTATAGAAATTAAATTCTATAAAAACTTACCAAACTAAAATCTTTGGCCAACTAAATAAAATTAAAATAATAATTCTGTATATAATAAACGAAATGAATCAAATCAAACAAATTTTCTCTAAATATGACGATGAAGTAACTAGGCTTCAGTACCGAAACTTCAACCCTACTTCAACGTTGGAACTGAACTCGGAAAATAAAAGAACTGTTTTTAAATTGGACTTGGAAGATGAGTTTGTTAGTAAAAACATTCAGTACTATATAGAAGGACAATGTAAACCTAAAGATCCGACAAAATCGTATGGCGCGAACGATGGAATACGTATGGTTGATAATTATGTTGCGCACTTATTTTCTAAAATTGAAGTTAAAAAGCACAATACAATTATTGACGAGATTGAAGATCCGGGAATAGCCAGTACAGTACTTGGGTTTGTTACTCATTCGGGGCCTCAAAATTACAATGGTCAAGTTATTAATTCGGGTTTTAATTCAAAGGTTAATGGAGGGAACTTCAGTGCTATAGGTTATTTGGGTGATTTAGGTCTTGGATTTTTCAGGGATATCTCATCACCAATCTACAGAGGAGGGTTTGAAATAACATTCATCAGAAACTCAGACGATGATGTTATATTCAGATATAAAAAAGATAATTCTTCACCTGAAGGTGTTGAGGGAAAGGTGGAAATCAAACAATTTTATTTGAGAGTCCCCACTATAGATTATACCAGCGAATCAAAACTCAAGTTGATAAGTGAGTTGAGTTCAAATCCCTACATATTCCAGTTCAAAAAACTTCAATGTATTGAACAAAAAGTTACAGGAAAAACACTGAATTTCGATGTTACAACAATCTACAGAAGCGTCGAAAACCCTATATGGGCGTTTGCAGTTTTCCAAACAAACAGGAAAAACGATCAGAAAAAAGATAACTCAAAATTTGATCACGTTGATGTTAGAAATATTTATTTTGAAGTATCAGGAAAGAGATATCCTGAAGAAAGTTTAAATCTTGATTGGAGTAATGGTAATTATTCTATTGCGTATAATATGTATCTAGACTATAAAAAGGTATTTTGTAAGGAATCATCCATTCCTTATGTAGAGCCGCAGTTTTTTAAGGAAAGTTATCCGATTTATAGTATTGATCTAACTAACCAGCCTCAATCCATTTCTGGAATGAAAAATAATATAATTTTTCACGCTGATTTTGATAAGAATGTAACAGCAGACACGTTCGTTTATGTTGTTTTAGTTTCAAAAAACGCTGCTTAGTTATGAGCCACTGAAGAATATGATTAAACAAGAATTTTGATAATTAGTTGCCAAATCTAAATATCTTTGGAGAAAATTTCACGATATCAGAATCTTTCAGATGACTTTTTGGTTGAGTTTGACGATAAAGTAGATTGGTTTTGGATTTTTGAGAAAAAATTTTCCATTGTCTAAAACACTTTCAAGTATTTTGCTATTTTGAAAGCCAGACCATTTCATCCAATTCACCCAGATTTCATGTCAGGTTTCGAGAGATACTCATCAGGCAGGCCAGAAGATAGAAAGTTATTTGTGAGTGACACAAATCATAGTTAAGATCATAGTTTTTTATAGGAGAGCTCTTATAAAAAACTGAAATGTTTTCGTAATTCTCTCCAGTATTGTATACACATATTGCGAAAAATAAATCAATGAAAATTTCAGCAAAATATCCCAACTTACCCAACTCCTCTTGGCGCAACCTAGGAGCTACTCAACATCCATCCAATCCTGAGTCGAATGGAACCCCGACACGACTCCCAGTTTTGCTGTGAGTCATTCCAACTTCCCTTTTCAGTTCTGTTGGAATTTTTCGGTTTTTGTTGTTTTAGTAGCCGTAGGTGCTTGGGAAGGTAAGAAAGGAGATTTTGACGATATTTGGTCGACACTCACCTCTGGATTGAATTTATGGATTCATCAATAGCATATAGGGCCCATCATCTATTGAATCCACCACGAATTCTACACCAGAAGTGTATCCTCACTATAGAGAAAAAAAAATTCTCGGTGTTGCTGTGAGCATCGTTCCCACAACCTCTAGCACGACAGTCCAATATCATAACCGCTAGACCAAACCGCCTTGTGAAAGAGAATAGTCAATTCTCAATCTTAGGAACTAGATTTCAAGGTCGTACGCTTGCGTCGAGTCGCCTTATCATTACATAATTATAATCGCATCGGGCGGCTATCTGGTTGCCCAGTCGCTCTCCCGGCCTCAGACAATGCAGTTCGCTACGTCAGTCTGTGAATACTCAACTCTCACACACGTTTTATTAAAAATATCAATAATTTCTTTAACTGTTTGCTAAAAAGTCACTGAATAAAAAAAGAAAAAAAAGCGTGGTTCAACTCCACCACATAATCAAAATAATTCTATGGTTCAACTCCACCACATAATACGAAATTGTCTTAAACTAATTAGGAAAATAAAAATCTATGGCTCAATCTAGTCACTGAATCAAGAAAATTCTATGGTTCAACTCCACCTAATGAGAAAATCAAAAAGTCACATAATCAAAATAATTCTATGGTTCAACTCCACCTAATGAGAAAATCAAAAAGCCACATAATCAAAATAATTCTATGGTTCAATTTAGTCACTGAATCAAGAAAATTCTATGGTTCAACTCCACCACAAAATACAAAATTGTCCTGACTAAAAAAATAAAAAAATGTGTGGTTCAACTCCGCCACTTAATTAAAAAATATCTATGGTTCAACTCCACCACAAAATACGCTAGCCACTGACTAAAAAAATAAATAAAGTGTCGTTCAACTCCGCCACATAATCAAAAAAATTCTATGGTTCAACTCCACCTAATGAGAAAATCAAAAAGCCACATAATCAAAATAATTCTATGGTTCAACTCCACCATAAAATTAAAAAAAAATCTATGGTTCAACCCCGCCATAAAATTTAAAAATATCTATGGTTCAACTCCACACAAAATACGCTAGCCACTGACTAAAAAAATAAAAAATCTATGGTTCAACTCCGCCACATAATCAAAAAATATCTGTGGTTCAAATCCACCATAAATACGAAAAAATATCTGTGGTTAAATTCAACCATAATTTTGAGGTGAGCCAGGATCGGTATATTCATACTACTTATATATATATATATATATATATATATATATACATATATATATATATATATATATATATGTATATATATACCTATGTATGTATATATGTATGTGTCATTCCAGACGATAACTCTCGATAGGATTGAGATAAAAACTTCGTTCTTTCGCCAAAAAATCAAGCATTTAAAAGAAAGGATGAGTTCGTTGGGCAACACTTTTTGGGCACATTAAATTGGTCAAATTTCAAAAAATGTACTTAAAAAATCACTAAAAAAGGCAAAAAACCGCTAAAAATTAACAAATTTATATTTTTTAGCAGAATGCTACTCGAAAAAAATTAATCGAACATGAACTAGGACATTTAAAAATTTAAGCACAAAATTGTACTGAAAAATGTACTTAAATTTCATTAAAATAAGCTAAAAATCGATAGGAGTACTTGAAAAAATTGTAAATATCCACAAAATTGTTTGTTCATTGGAATATTACTGACAAAAAGTTAATTTGCTATAAAATGTATAATATAATTTTTATTTGTCCCCAAAGTGCTCAAATTTCAACAGAATTTAACATAAATGTAATACGATCGTTTATGAAAATTCGCTCATACGATCATGCTGCATGACTGGAACTTTTTTTTATGTATGGATGTATATGTGTATATATGTATGTATGTGTCATTCCAGACGATAACTGTCCGTAGAATCGTGCTAGAAACTTCAAACAAATTTTAAAATGTTAAGGACACAAAACGAAAGTTCAAGTTCGTTGGCCAGCATGATCGGATTACATCTTCGGGTTGAAATTTTCAAAAATGTAGCCAAACATTTCAAAACAGCCTGTTTTTTGCGATTTGTTGTGCGAAATAATTTTTTCAGCATACTAACATGTGGTTATTCGGAATCAGCGTTAAATTTCCTATAAGAATATGTATCAAGTTCTCAAAAATTTCAAAGTTGAAAAATCAGTCAAAAATCGAAATAATGCCATTCGCTAGTTGTAAAAATCGTTAATATTTGCATGAAACATTGTCCAAATTCAGACTGAACTACTCTTATGGAAGTATCCCTGTATAACCAATCCTAGAACCATGCTGTTTAAAACGTAGGTAGTAGGTGTTTGTTAAAAAAAAAAAAAAAAGTAATCACAACTGACGAGTTTACTCTGTGAAATATTCCGTCCTCCGATTCTCTCGGTCGCTCTCTTTAATGTTTGGGGGGGGGGGGGGGGGGGGGGGGCTAAAGGGGCTATAGCCCACCCCTCAAGAAAAAAATTACATTCTGTTTTTAAATCCGCCAATAGTGGACACATCGCATACTGAATACTGGTTTGCGGGAGTTACATTTCACTACAGCTACGAAAAAAATAGCTGCATTGCTGCATTTCTAATCCTAAGAAATGCACTAAAAAATAAATAAAACGTATTTCATATTTTAGCCCAGTCAAATGGTGTTAAAAAGTGCCTGTTTCAAGAAAAAATTAGGTTAGAAGGTTTCTCGACGGATTCTTATGTTTTTTGGTGTGCTGAATCCGAATCTGAAGTTTGCCAACAAAAAAAATGACGGCTTCACAGTGAAAATCGCAAAAAAAACCATGAAATTTTCCGACATTTTTCAGTTTTCTTGTAATTGCTCAAAAACTAAGCATCTGAGGGAAATAACTATTCAAACCAATATGAAAGAGCATTAAATTGTGTACAAATAACCCTTTGGTTTTTGAATTTCGGACATTAAATGTAGAAGATATGATGGATCGAAAATCGATAATTTTTATCAAAAAAATTTTTTTCCGACTAACAATGAAATTCATCTAACAACAGCTAATTAACGAATAAAAATATGGAAAAATGTTTCAACAAAAGTTGTAGCAAATCTAATTTTCTTTTGAAAAAGTACAACAGTTTTGAAAATCGGTAATATACACCTATTCAGTGGCAGCTTGTTTCACCGTGTACCCATATGTATAACCAGCACAGCAGAGCGCTCCTTTTCCACTCTTCGGAGAATTAAGACATACCTAAGGAACACGATGTCTGAGAGTAGGCTAAATGGCTTAGCCAATCTTAATATCCACAGGGAAATTCCAGTTGACACAGACAGTGTATTATCCATACTGAGGAAGACCCAAAGAAGACTCAATTTTGTTTTGTAAGACAGCTGATATAAAAATATTTTGTCAAAATAAAACCTAAAATTTTATTTTATCTGCTGCGTTTTATTATTCATTCGTATAGTCCAAACTTGCATTCAATGAGCTAAAATAAACTTAAAGTAATTCCTTAAAATACCGGTTATTCTAAAGAAGTTTTAAAAAGTTTTCCGTTGGTTGGCCCAGGGACCCTCAGTCAGCCCCCCCCCCCATAATTATTTTCTGAGTGCGCCACTGTACTAGCTCGCAGACCCAAGGCCTCGCTCCGCTCGGCCGTCAGTAACGTTAACCTCGAGGCCTCCCTCCACTCGGCCGTCAGTAACGTTAAGCCTAAGGTCAATAGTAATTAATTGGGATTTACTGCTAGTATTAAATATTTTCAATTTCTTTCTGGTTGCTACGGAAAAGCCAAGTGACACTTCCCCATAATTTAGGCTGTCAATAGATGCACAGAGACTACAGTTTGTCTGTCAATTTCTTGCTGTAGGATACTAGATTCGAATGCAACTGACTTTATATCACTCGTAATATAAAGCCTCATCATCGATTGGCTGTGGAAATACGTTTCTTTCATATGACGTCAGTATGTTATTTTATTTTATGTCAAGATTTGATGATGTTATGATAGGATACTGTTAAGATTTCAACTGCCTTCAATACTGACCACATTGGACATCGAAATCTATGAATATTTACCTACATTTGTCTTTAAATCTACAAGATTAGTTTAATAATAATAAAGTATGAGTACCTCCTAATTATTTTTAATAATTTGATTCCATGTTTGTCTATCAAAATCATAAACTAAAATTTCTCTGCACGATCAATAGCGACTAAAATGTCGAAGATTTCTTCAAAAATTCGCTCATGGGGTCATGCTGCATGACTGGACTTTTTTTAATCTTTGTACCTAAAACCGTAAACCATCAAATTTAAGGGGGGGTTCCTAAAGTTCATAATTGAAAATAATAAACCAAAAGCGAAAGAAAAAAAACCCAACTAAAACAAATTACCTACTAAACAGCGTAAATTGGGCGAATAATTAAGACCCTGTAAACAGTATCTCATTCAATTAGGGTTCAGCAGGTCAACCTTTTCTTTACCTCTACGAAGAACAAATGAGATCGCACGTAATTACGAGGGCCAAGTAAGAATGCAGGGTGTCGAAACTTTACAGTTTTGTAACGGGCTAAAAATATTTGCTACCTCGACAGGAGTTCGAACTCGCGTCGTCACAACTACGAGAAATTATTATTAATTTCCCGCAGTTGCGACGCTCTAACGACCAGAGCTAAGAGGCCAGGGTGACCAAACCTCTTCGACTGTGAGAATTATTTTCCTGGAGCGTAACATTTCCCCGGAGTCAAATACCAGCCGTCTCGGCTGGTTCGGGGTCGGACGAATGACGAAGTGTAACTGCAGGCCGCTGGCTCAGCAGATGCTCGCTGGAACAAGTCAGCAGTCGAGCGAGGTCATTGTCACGGTGTGTTTTGACTCAAGTGAGTGAGGAAATGAAAGGCATAACAACAGGAAATGTGATGTTTACAGTCTTTTGGCTCGAGAGGGATTTAATTAATTATTGTTTCGTATGATTTCGGGTCCTATTTCGGCTGCGCCACTGTAACGGGCTAAAAATATTTGATACCTCGACAGGAGTTCGAACTCGCGTCGTCACAACTACGAGGAATTATTATTAATTTCCCGAAGTTGCGACACTCTAACGACCAGAGCTAAGAGGCCAGGGTGACCAAACCTCTTCGACAGTGAGAATTATTTTCCTGGAGCGTAACAGTTTACAGTACACAGTTTGAATACGTACAATGCTGATAAAAAGTTCTGAAAATCTTTATCATATTCCCAGCTCTGTTATGAATTCTCTCAGTTGTTTAATTTTCAACTATGTTCTTCTTACGTTATAGAAGAATCGTTATGTATGTAAATTTTCTCTCAGGGGCCTTTATTTGGACGTAGGCGCTTGCAAATTTTGGATATGGTTTCCGACAATCCATTTTCTTCAATGACTTCACAGTCTAATTTGTTTCGAGTTTTGCCTTGCGGCTATATTCTGCGTTTTACTGCGGTTATAGTTGGTTTTCGGGTCTCTTTGGAGCGGCCGGTGATTCATACGAGCTATGTTTTATTCTAACTTATCTGCGACTTTTTCGTCCTCTCCTGTGAGGTTTCCTTTTATAAAAGTAATATTAATGCCTCTTCTTACTGTACGGTGCACGAGCCTTTTCATATTTCTACGTACAAATCATTCCGAATCTCTTTTCATTTTGACGTTGGCTTGGGGTTTTTGAAAAAATTGTGTCACTTTTTTTTTCAATCCGAAAATGTGTAACGGAAGTTTTACATTGGTTTTTAATTATAACCAATCCGTAACTAAGTGTACAGGGTGTCCCCAAAACCGTACCACCTCCCCTGCTAAAATCGTTAATTTTTTTTTAAATAATGTTCATTTTTAACTTTCAGTATTACATAATATATGTTATGATACGTTCTACGAAATATAATATATACAATAAGTACTATGACACAAGTGTTAGGGTTACTGTCCAGTGAAAGTCCCTAAAAATAGTTTTTGATTATACGAGAAAAACAGTTAATCAAACAATTCAATAAATAAGTGATAAGATTCAACAATTTAGCAAATAACTTTTTTTTCCATAAGTAGTAGGATGGGGTTACTTCACACCACGTTTTCAGGTTTTTTTTTTTTAGATTTCTCTGTCTGTATCTCTTCAATCGAGTTGGCCTTTCAATATGTCACACCTGATCTATTCACTGTCATATTCCCATTTCAAAATTAAACATTCGAGCATTAGGAACCCATGAAAAACAAAGGTAAAAGTGGTATTCGGACCACGCACGTTTTTTCACTCAAGTAATCAAGAAATGAAGCCCTGGCTCGTTACTATCCCCGTATTTTGCTACCAGATGGGTTCTCTCACCTACTAGGACAAAAATATTTCATTTTTAAACATTTATTCCATACAAAACAAAACCAGAAATGAGCTGCCTTCAGAGCTGCCATTCAGAGCTACCCTCAAAGTGTTTTGGGTATAATTTCTATAGGGACGGCCCCCGACTTTCTTTCGGTACTTTCGTGGCATGCCTGTAACACGGAAAACATTGAAACATGAGTAAGCTCAATCAAAATGAGAAAAACGTAAAAATGCGCTAAAACACAAAAAATCGGGTGGTTGGAAGTTGCTTCCCAAAGTAGCGACTTATAGTTTTTCGTTGCTGGAAAATTAACTAACAACTAAATAACACATCTGATTTCTTAGTTAAATTCGTCATATAATTCTGAAGAAGTATGTGAACTTACCTTTTCGGAAAATCTAGCGGAAATATGTAGCTACAGGCACACTTTCAACACAACAGGAAAATGTCGAAATAGCTGATAACAAAGTCATAAAGAAAACGATGATAAGCGACTTCAAGAAACTATCTTCAGGTTTCATGTAGGTTTGAGTAGTGCGCTACCTATTGGGACCTTAATGAACTTCCTAATTTCATTTCTATGGCCGGTAGAGGGCTCTGCGCCTGCATTCTTACGCTGGTCTGAAGTAACCCCACCTGGTAGGAAGTAACCCCATGTTTCCTTATTTTTCAGTAACCCCATGTTTCGACTTATTTTTCAGTTTAAGATGACTGGCGCTCCTTTTTTCTTGAGACGTCGGGGTTGATGGCTCCCCCAGTGTGCCAATAGATTTTCAAATAATACAGGTGTTAGGTGATTTATGAGAGAACAGTTTAACCGTTTGATGGAGGACTTCGACTTCCGGGATGTCAAGATCTCTGTGCAGTACAGAGTTTCTGACGTACTACTACAGAGTTGCTCGGAGCGTCAGTTATCAGTGTTAAGCTGAAAACAGACTACGCTGACGTGACGTGGGACGACGCATGATCAGGCAGCGACAGACCACGTCAGACCATGTCAGAGATGGGCCCACAGGTTCACACTTTGCTGACGTGACGTGAGGGTGGGGGACGTGATGCTGGGATATCGTGCTCAAAGGAGGGTGGAAGGTGTGTTCAGTTGATGTGTAATCTTCGACAATGCAAGAACTTCTCGACTTCGAGAAAGGAATTGCTGGGATGGCAATCGCCTGTGCTGCAGCAGCAGCATCAAGGATATGGGTGCATCCTATCAACAGCACCCGGGGCCTGTACAGCAAATTTTCAACATTGATGCCCGAATTGGTGGAGGACGAAGAGCGTTTCGTCATGTATTTCCGCATGACGAAAAATAAGTTCTATCATTTGTTGAAATTAAGTAGTTGGTCCGAAAATTGAGAAACGCTCGACTCAACTACGAGAGAGCATACCAGTGGAGATCAGATTGGCAGTTAGCTTGAGGTGAGTACAAACTGATAACTTAATTATCTAGACGGCCTGACGCCGGATGATGTCTTCACATGCCTGACGAAAATCCAAATCTTTTGACTTTGACCTGACGCGTAGATGGCGCGTTAAGGCGTAGGATACGCTAGATAGCATCATCCCACGCATTACCACGTCACGTCAGAGCAATCTGTTGGTGATCGTCCAAATCCTTTGTTTACATTTATTTTTATCTTCACACGTGGTCCCCCGTCATACTAAGCCATCCCGCGTCATCCCACGTCTTGTCAGCGTAGTCTGTTTTCAGCTTTAGTGCTCTGCTTTGCTGCACTTGAACTTTTTTTGATTTGGCTCTTGCAAGCAAGGTCCCATACGGAACTACCATACTGCCGAAACGGTCTTATTAAGGAGAGGTAAAGCAGGTGAGTGGTGGATATAAAAACTCGTGGAATAAAAACTCGTTACTCATGAAAACAAAACAAAAAAAAAATTTCAATTTTTTTTGTAAGGATCTCAAAAAAGACAAAATTGCGCCAACGTGCGCGATTGACATCAACTTCATTATTTTAAATGAGAACCCCCATTTTTTATTGCAGATTTGAATTTTAAGTGAAATTTAATGAAGAAATGACCCATCACTCGATTTTTTTTTTTAGTGCGCGCAAATGGGCGCAATTCCCGCTCCAAAAGTGCGCAATTCCACTTTAAAAGTTCAATTAAATGTGAAATGCTGAGTTTTTGAAGATACTCAATTGTCACGCGTAGTACATGATTTTGGAGTATTCTTTTCGTACTGAAACTCGCAACGATATATATTTATTGATATTTGCAACACCAACTTGGGAAAACACTGAAAAACCTACATTCTAGTAGGTACGCTTTGTGCTTTGTGGAAATGTGTAAGAAAAGAGCAATTCTGCAAAAATGTTTCGGTGTTTCCCCATCAATAGGTGTTACAAATATCAGATATGATCTGGTCTACGAATATCTGTTACAAGTTACTGATATGATGTATCAGTAAATGAACATCATTACGAGGTTCAGCTCGAAAAAATACTCCGAAACCATGTATTACCGTGTGAAAATTGATTATCTTCAAAAACTCAGTATTTCACATTTATTGTACTTTTAGAGCGGACTGTGCGCCCGCTTGCGCAATGCGCAATTGTCATTTTTGAGATCCTAAAAAAAAAAATAAAAAAAAACAGGATTGAGGAAAACAATATCCCATTATTAACGATTTCAACAGGGGGGGGGAGGGGGGGGGGGTTTGAAGACACCCGTTTTGTAATTCCGACAGTTTACACTCCACGAAAATCGTTCACCACTAGTTGAGAGCCCCTATAAGTTAACCGGGAGCTGGGGTGTGTAGAGTGTTGAGCGTTCAAGTTCGATTCAGTATATTTTGTTAGTACATTTGACAGTAACTCCCTACAGTTACGGTTATTTACGAAGGTTGGCAACGCTGAGGGGTTGCTTTGTGATGAGGAACAGGGTGAAGTGGGAGTTGCTCGCGTCGGGTCTGGAACGTCTCGTTAAGACACATATTCATGTCAATAAAACGTAGAACAAGCTCTGATAACAAGCTTCTTCAAACGCTCGCAAGAGCGCTCTCCTGTAGTTGCCCCGAGTTGGGGAAAAATAACCAAACTCCAGAACCGAGTTTCGAACTTGTACGGAACTTGTCCGAAAAGTCACTGCAAACAGCGGACAGGGACTCATAGTTCGGAACACTTGCACTGCGAACGCGAAAACCTCGAGTGCGCATGTCCGGACAGTCCTAGAACAGTCTGGGACTGCACTGCGAACGAACCTCTAATAAAGCTTTTAATGTTTAAAAGTAAAAATTACAAGTTCTTCAACAGTGTATGCCTATAATGTAAGTTTCGAGTCATTGTAATATATGAAACACAGTTTCCTGAGATTAACATTGGAGGGTTCAAGTTATATAATTTTCACATCATATAATTACTGTTTCTCCCTCTCAGTTTTGCAAGCCATTATTTTCCCTTTTTTTACTCACACGTGTTCAAACACAAATCTTTAGCAGTTTTTTGGTTTTGAATAAAAGATTGCTTCAAATGCTAATAAGTAGGTATCCATTACCGGAGTCTTACAATCCATGCTGGTAAAGTAGTGTCGTTGGCATTGAGTTTCTACTGCTTCGAAGCCTATATTACCTAGTTAAGTTTCGTATTCACTGATCCAACGTTGGCAAAAAGTTACCGGACGTTCATTCTTGTTTCGCCACGTCTAACGCAAAATATGTGGATAAAGTGATATCCAGTTTTTCAGCATTTCAGATTATAATTTTGTACATTATATTAAGGAATTCCTCGAATCTCCAACGAGTACTCCATTTACTAGATCTACTCCATACTAGGTACTACTAGGTACTCCATTTCAAAGATGTCAACCTTCATTTCTAGTGTCTGGGGTTTTGCCGAGAGCCGACGAATGATTTTTGAGCCAAATTTCATACAGTTTGGTCCACTAGTTTTGGAGGAACGGCGGACGGACGGATTGTTTCTTTCTTCAGATTTTTGGATTCCACGCTTCTTGAAACGTAAACCAACAAATTTTGATGGGTCGTTGAACATTTATTGTTACTTGGCCTTACTGATTCATTATTAAAAATTATTAACCAAAGTACAGACATGGTAAATTAATAAACAAACATATATAAAAAACGAGTTCCACTATCCGCTTTACAAGCAGATACCATGTTACATGGATAAGTCTTTGATTGGGGATTTCATAACGGTTGTCCTCGAGAGTTGTAAAAAAATCCTTATCTTTAAACAAATCCCTAGGCCGCATCCCGACTAATTCCAACAAAACAACGGTTTACTTACAGAAATGTTGAAAATAACTGTGGAGAGAAGCCACTACAATGAGTTGTTGTTAACAGTCGACTGTTGTCAAGATGATGAAAATGTTTCCTATGGAGTGGAGTAAATGATGCTATTGCTATTAAAATTGTTTATAGTCCAATCAACTTAGTTTAGTAATGTAGCCAGGTACGTAAGGAGGGGGAAATTGGTAGCTTGAGATGTGATCATTTATCACATAAATCAAGCGCTTTCCAACGAGTGGCGAACGATTTATGTGCGATGAAAACTGCGGAAGTTCCATTCCCCTAGCAACGGCTGGGTTGTACGTGAAAAACACTGAAATTGTGACACAAATTTTGCGTCACGGAAATTTTTGGTTGACCCCCCAGAGCAAAGACATATCCATGTCAAAACGAGTTCCACTATCCGCTTTACAAGCAGATACCATGTTACATGGATATGTCTTTGATTGGGGATTTCATAACGGTTGTACTCGAGTTGTCCTCGACTGTTGTCAAGAGGATGAAAATGTTTCCTATGGAGTTCAATATGGATGAGAATCCGATATCACTATCCTTAGGTTGCTTTGGTTGAGTCGTAGAATCCATTTAATCGAACCCGTGTGCGAGGAAGAACGTGACCCCCGCCAGAGTTAACGAATTTTCACTTGATTGAGGTATGAAAGGACGATTTAGAAGTTTACAACAGAAACTGGAACTCCTGCAAGACTTCAGCAATCAGAATGGGAAGGCATTGTGTCAGAGTAGCCTTCGAACAAGTAACAGTAGAAAGCTTGTTAGGTAATGGCTCCTGCGAATGACAAGCAATAAGTAAACTGCTGAACAACAATCGATCCGTGAGGTAAATCAAGTTTATGCTAAACAGAAGTAAAGAGCATGACATTTCGCAAGCAATCTTGCGGAAACTTTTATGATTCGTTTGCTCTATTTGAATTAAACTTCCCAATCGAAAATATGAAAGGAATAAAAACCTATTAGAAATATCATAATTTCTGCTGGAGACTGCGACCAGAAACGGTTAAACCTAAAGATCAAATTAAGGCTGCGCTTCTGACACCCGCTATTGGGTAAATGTAAAAAATAAATAATAGTAATAAATAAATAAATAAATGTAGGCTTCAGATTCAAACTGAGTTAGTGGGAAGATGACATTGTCTTAAAGGGTTTTGCAATAACATTTACTAAAACTCGTCAAATTGAGTGGTCTTGGTGTTGTGGAGGATTCGCAAGGCAAATGCGTCGAGTTTAGGTAATGTAGATAAACTGTGTTTAATAATAATTGATCTGCGATGATGGGCTCCCTCATACAGAAATATTAAACCATTGTGAAATAATTTAAAGCATTTGTAAATTCTATCTCATAAATTTCCAGTTGGTAGGTGCCTACTCTAATGTCATTATACTTAGATTACGGGGACTTGTAAAGTGCAGATGTTTTGATTAATTGGATTAATTTTCCCTCTGTAGGTGCTTATATCTACTTTGACATATTGATGACAAAGCC
Source organism: Adelphocoris suturalis (assembly GCA_030762985.1). Classification (NCBI taxonomy): domain Eukaryota; kingdom Metazoa; phylum Arthropoda; class Insecta; order Hemiptera; family Miridae; genus Adelphocoris; species Adelphocoris suturalis. The sequence goes on from CM061046.1 coordinate 12,096,214, forward strand.
AGCATTCCGCTCAGTCATCACGAAATTGCATTACGCGAATCGTTTAAGAGACTAAGGGTTAATTTCACCGTCTGAGTTAATCAAGAATTAGCGTTAACACGACATTATGTTTGAGCTTAATTAGACGTTTGAGCGATTTTTCTTTCACCAACACCCGTCGTTGGTTAACTCGTTCGTCAAAACTCGACGATCTGATTACCAAAGCTGATTATCTAATTACCCCACCCACGAGGAATTAAGAGGTTGACGGATGGTTACCATAAAGTTGTCAGTGTGCGGAGCCTTCAATTTCCACATTCTATTTGCCAAAAATATAATTATATTTAATGGTTTTTAAATATTCAAGTTCAAAATTGTTTTAAGAACAGCTACAAGTCACTAGAGAAAAATAAATTTGACTCACATAACCTCCGCCCCCATTGACGAGTTTGAAAGAGGTGGGATCGTTTTCATTGTTGATAAACTTTTTTTACTTACATTCTGGTACAAAGTATAAATTTAACATTTTTTAAAAGCAAATTTCAGCAGATTTTGGTGATTTTTTCAGCATATTTTTAGACATTTAACCAATTTAAGGTGCCCAAAAAGTGCTGGCCAACGAACTCATCCTTTCGTTGGGAAATCTTGATTTTTTGGCTTAAGAACGGAATTTTTATCTCAATCCTAAGGAGAGTTATCGTCTGTAAGGACCCACTTTTTTTTTTTTTTTTACAAATCTTCCCTCAAAGGCGGAGGGGGCAAAACAAAATATATATATGGGGAGGACGCCCAGGTTTACGCGACGCCGGCCCTTGGGATCAAGGAAGCTGAACGAAAAGCAGGGAGAGAGGGATGAAAGAAAGTGCCCCTTATAAAATGACCACCATTTCAAGTAAGAACCCCTCAGGACGCGGGTGGTGATACCTCGGAGCTCTCCCGCTGAGATGGCCAACTCGACTAGCTCCGTAGCACTCTTACCGCACCACACTCCGCGCCACGACACGGTCGGGGCCATGACCTTGATGTTATTGGTTGCCACCCCTTTTACCTCAGATATTGCTTGTCGCACGCGCTCGCGCGCGCGCACACACACACACACACACACACACATATATATATAGCGTTGGGGAAACACCTGTGTATTTGTTATTGTTAACGTTGATACATTAGAAAACCTGGTTGCAAATTAGGAGTTCAGCTCATGTTTTGGTGTTCTATGATTGACATACAAAAGTAGTTATTTAAAATAAAATGAAATCCTCAACATGGTCTTGTGTTCATCCGTGTTCCTAACAATATATATAAGCGTTAAACTCATGGTTTTAGAATACCAATGCCTCTAAACGGATTTCAATATAGAACATTTTCGAAAATTTTGATTTTAAAATTCTTGGAGACATGAAATAGCTTCATTTTCCACGAAAATTCGCTAGCATTGCTTTTACATCATGATTTGAGATGTTGAACAGTCGTTAATACTTGCTCAATTAAACAAAATCAAAATCAATATTATGTACACCAACTTATTGCTTATTTTGTGCTCAAATTATTTTAAAAAATTGGAAATAATTAAACATATATACATATATCATGAGGTTATGTTTCACGACTGAAACCTCTCTATGTATAACTTTTTGCATTTGATAGGAGACATGCGTTAATTGTAGGTTTATTGAGATTGCCCATGTTATTTTCAATTGAATAAGTTTTGCTGAACGGAAGCCCGAGACATGCGCGTTCTGTCTAATAATTTTGTTTGGTTACTTGAACTGTTGGCAAGACGGATGGATCTGGTCAAAATACGGCAAATATTTCCTTTTACCTCACTACAAGGACGCCACTTGAGCAATATCTTCGTCCTTCGTCGGAAAACAACATCCCAAGGCGACAATCTCGATTCCCACTCTCGGCAAAAGAGGAAAAAAGGAACGAGGCACCGCGGGGACTGATGCGAAGAGAAAAGTTAATCATATGCCGCTATGTGTAAAGTGTTTGTGCCTTGTGTCAAATAATAAAACGCTCCTACGATATGAGATTTTTATTAATGCGCGCACGTACGGAGTCACATAATTGGGAGTTAGAAAACTTAAGCATTGAAATGGGAGGCAGTTAAGGAAAAACGTCTCGCAAAACGTTGGGGGTTGCTTCCTCACATATTGTAACATGGACGTATAGAATTATTTGAAAAACAAAGGGCGAGTAGAAATGATTGAAGGCAAAATACAACAGTATCTAATAAATGCATATACATGCTAGAATGTAAATTAGGGCTATAATTCATGTGTGCATAAATATGTGGAATTGTCTAAAGGTTAACCCATACCATAATTGAAAATTTCATCAAAATCGGTTCGTTATTCACGGATTATCATCCAATATGGTTTTGAGATGGATATGTCTTTGCTCTGGGGGGTCAAACTAAAATTTTCGTGACGCAAAAAATATGTCACAATTTCTAATGATGTTCACGTACAACCAATCCGTTGCTAGGGGAATGGAACTTCCGTAGTTTTCATCGCACAGAAATCGTTCGCCACTCGTTGGAAAGCGCTTGATTTATGTGATAAATGTTCACATCTCAAGCTACCAATTTCCCCCTCCTTACGTACCTGGCTACATTCCTAAACTAAGTTGATTGGACTATAAACTATTTTAATAAGCCGGTTACAATATTCTTAACGTAAAGCAATAGCATCATTTACTCCACTCCATAGGAAACATTATCATCCTCTTGACAACAGTCGACTGTAAACAACAACTCATTGTAGTGGCTTCTCTCCACAGTTATTTTCAACATTTCTATAAGTGAACCGTTGTTTTGTTGGAATTAGTCGGGATGCGGCCCAGGGAAAATAAATGAAATTATTTCATTTATTGTTTTATTTGATAACGTTTCGTCCTCTTACTGAGGACATCTTCAGATCTTGGTGTGTCCAGGAAAAAATTTATAAACATCGGAATACAACGGATTTGTCAAATAAAACAGTGACATTGAGTTGACTTGGTGCAACTCAATGTCAAGAAAGCAAGATCTGAAGATGTCCTCAGCAAGAGAACAAAAAGTTATCAAATAAAACAATAAATGATATAGTAATTCCATTCATTAATGAAAAATCAGGCTATCATGAACATAAAAATGATAGCGCCCGTATTGGGGAAATAACTTTAATAGTATGTATAGTATACTTATTGTGTCTCCAAGAATAATAGAATAAATTCTTTATCCTACATTTCGTCGCCTACAGTCCAAAGTTAAAGGATTTTTTTTACAACTCTAGAGGACAACCGTTATGAAATCCCCAATCAGAGACATGATATCTGCTTGTAAAGCAGATAGTGGAACTCGTTTACGAGTTTATAAGTAGGTATGTAGTTCCTTACATTTAAATTTATATCTTTGCTATGGCACATAAACTAAAAAAACGTCACGGATTTTCTTGGGCGATTTCAAAGGTTTATTGTTGAAAATAATAAACTCCGAACGATAATGGTGATAATTCCGAATGGTGTATTCGGGATTATCGTAAAACTGAGTCTTTGCTTTTATAGGACCGCAAAGCCCGTACAATTCTTTGTAGAAACAGAACGATATTAAAGTAGTTATTCATACATCAGTTGCTGAATTACGCATAACATGAAAATTGTTCAAGCTTTGGGGTCGTATAATAGAGAGGATCTGAAACAATTTCTGTAAAATCTGTTTGTGTATGCGCAACAGTTACGTATAGAAACGAACGGCATCATCCTGGACCCAACGGAAAACAATGAAGAGTTGAGAGTTGAGTTTTTCGAGTTTGAACAAAACAAGATCAATAGATCCGGCAGAGCAGCTAAAAAAAATCCTGCTGAAAGTTGTTGGTATTCTCGAAATATTTGCAGTTTTGGCTGAAGAGAATGGTGCGCATTGTACACACAAGCGTTTCATAATGTAGAGTGATACTGAGTGTAGGTCAAACAAAATGTCTGTTGTACTTTGTGTTCTGAACAAGTCACGTTCCATGATATTGACAACGTTTAATTAAAGCTCTTCGAATGGTTACTTTTCACTTTTTCAAATATTAGCGAGAGCTTCCCAAATAGATGCAATGCTTGGAATACCCCGTGAAGATGTGCCAACAGTACCATTTTAATTTATGAAAATTGGTCTTTTTACACCGTGCTCGACCCGAATTTGAGATTGATTCTCGAATTTCAGACTCCTTTGCATTTAACCCCCAAATGTAATAAAGCGGTTTCCTTTTCCAATAGGGACTGATATTCCTGTTAGACCATAATCCTGCTAAAGTTGACATCATAAATATTTGTGTAAATGGTAACTTTTGCAACTATATGAAAGGAATAGAAAACGTATTTTAATCGCAAGTCTAAGAGTCTAGATTTTCAAACTTACATTTTTGGATTGATAAAAATTAAAACAATTACCTACCTAATAATAAAATGAGAGTTTAAAAGGATGTGGCTTAGTTAATGATAGATCTTAAAATTTAAATTTTAAAATGAACTTTTTAAATTTAATGAGAAATTTTACTGCACTTTCACATTTCACAAAACGCAAATTTCTTGAACGGGGGATTCTGGAGGTATTTGAGGTCATATTGGTCGGATTCCTGGAACCTTTCCCATATCCGAAATTAGGAGCACAATGTACGAAAATTTATTATAGAGGGGGTACACAGAAAACTATTCAGTCAAGACCTTTCAAACTTGGGCAATACTAAGATGGATAGATTCCCAAACAAACTAATTCATCGACAACCCTCTGAATCACCTACGTTCTGACCTCCAAAGGAGTTTATAAAATATTACAGAAAATAAATTGCAATACTTAAAATTGTACAGCCACTCAACACAAATAACTTTTCGAAATCATAATATAGCCTGACTTCCTAAAAGCCTAAAAAGTCCAGTCATGCAGCATGACCCCATGAGTGAATTTTTAAGAAATCTTCGACATTTCATAAGAGTAGTTCAATCTGAATTTGGACAATGTTTCATGCAAATATTACCGATTTTTAAAACTAGCGAACGGCAATATTTCGATTTTTGACTGATTTTTCAACTTTGAAATTTTTGAAAACTTGATACATGAGGAGCTTATTTTCAAAAGGGGTCATATCCACTTCCGAAAAAAATTCAGGAAGTGAAAAAAACGCCCAAGGAGTTATTGATTGGAATTCAAATTTAGTTTTTAATCTAGTGTAGCTTAGTGAGGCACTAGAAATCATATCCCAAAACATGAGCAGCCAATCTCGAAAACCAAAGGAGTTACAGCTAATTATCATTTGGATATGACCCCTTTTGATCCAAATTTCGGATATGTTCCATTTTGATAAAAACACATCCAGTTCTAAATAAAAAATCACAAAAATCAAGTGCAGGTAATTCATATTTTTTAGGTATGCAAAAAACACACATGAACTTTGTTTCCAAATTATATAATGTAGGTAATAATAAGGTAAAGTATTATCAACAAATTTTCAGTTTGGAACGAACAAAAAAGCCAATATAGAAAAAAATCACAAAAAAATCTTTAAAATCTGTCAAAATTTCAAACATGAAAATCAGTTTCCTCTTCGTCAAGGCAATCACATTCTCCTACTTCACCATCGTCTTATGAAGGTGCTACTTTATGGGTACCCAAAAGAACGCCAACAATACCCTCCATTCTTGGCAACACTAACGACACCTTAGCAATGCAAAAACGACGATAAGTCTAAAAATCTCAAGAGACACGAACTAAAAACAGAAAGAAGCACTAGAGAAATCAGCGAAACAGGAGTGAAACATGTTATCACAGCACGTCTTATATCAAAATCATTGAACATTGGGAAGTACAGGAGCACAGTTGATAACAAGGGTGCCGAAGAGTATTGCTCCTGCACTCTGTTTTTTATTCATACCAAACCCTTCAAATCTTATCACCAAACAGCACAGGCATTCTAAAAGGTATGTTCCAAACTAGAGTTGGAAAAAAATCCGGTAGATGGCATTTTGGATATGTTCCTTTTTGAAAAACATCAACGAGCAACAACTTGAAGGAAGGTGAGGATATATTCCCTTTTGATTGAAACGAAAATTATCCATCATATAGGAATGGATGTGATCCCTTTTGATCCAAACATCAAACTTTGGCCCTCAAATACACAAGGATATGTTCCTTTTTGACGCTAACTGCTCATACAAATCGATTTTGATTATCCTACAGATTGAAAATCCGTTTTTTACAGATTTTTTTCGAAAAATGGATATGACCCCTTTTGAAAGTAAGCTCCTCACATATTCTTATAGGAAATTGTACGCTGATTCCGAATATACCACATGTTAGTTAAACTTCAGAATATGATTCAGAATAGTCTGAAACGGATTTCTGCATAAAAATTTTTCAAAAATTCACATTTTACAAATTTTTAGGCGAGAGCAATAGCTTAATTTTCTTCAAAAATTCGCTAAAACACGAAACTCCCGCTGTCAGATGATCTAGACACAGCAGGAAGATGCTAACCTCGAATTGTCGCGAGGTTTTGAAAATGTCCGAACTTAAGTTCCCCTTTCCGAACTTAGGGGCCTTGACTTACATTTTGATTTTGATTTCTACAATCGCGAGACGTGAACAGGAGACCGCTTGATTGACAACGCAAGATTGAGTTTTAGCAAACGTCCTCGTTAACACGTCCACAATACAGCGCCCGTAAATTTAAAAACCTGAGGAATGTTTTAGTGATGAGCGTGTTCAGTTAATATTTATATTCAATAATATAATATCAATAAATTTATATACATCTTATTTTTATCCACAGCAGTCCCTTCATCGTGTGCCCTTGCTCAACAAAGGTGACGAAACGGAGGATTCGCGGTTGTCAAAAAACGTATAAATCATCTCCATTCCAAGTATCTACCTTCTCCAAGACATAACCAGATGAAAACTTGTATTATTATACTGAGTCGCTCAACGAAATGATTAAAATCTGTATACACCAACGCCTATATACTGCTTATACCAATATTACTAATAAAAAAAGTTTAGAAAGAACTGACTCATATTCGAACGATTGAAGAGTGTTTCTGACGGGTGTGCCCTCGAGATGAATCTGGAACGCATCGTCGAGTTCGTCTTTGTTCAATAAACTAGCGTGATATAAGCCAACGAAGTCTAATATTTCTCGCTGGATTTCATTCCTCGAATGAAACGGCGGACGGACGGAAGGCGGATTAATTCGAATTTTGAAATCCACGTTTCTACAAACGTAAAATAACACATTTTGAGAGAGGGGTTAAACATTTGTTCTCCTTGCCGAACACTAAAGTTCACTATTGAAAATAGTAAACTATAAATTAAAAAACAAAGCAAGAAAACAACACGATGATACAAATACCATGGAAAGTGAGGAACCAGGATGAAGAAAAACGATGTCGGAGAAATACAATATGTCGAAAGTCGGAGTCAGGTTACAAATATTTTATAAGAGACGACGTGTGAAGAAGCGTGAAACGCCGGACGAACACCGTGGTAACAGCTAGCGTGTTAACAAAATTTAGATTTTCCCTAGATTCACGCACTAAAATAAAATTAAAATTTTTGAAAATTTTCTTCGTTAAAATCCGTTTTGAGGCATTCTGAAACGAATCCTATAGTTTAACGCTTTTTCATGAGGGTCTATATATACGATAACTCTCCTTAGAACTGACATAAAATTCCGTTCTTGCTCCAAAAAATCATGCTTTTCAAACGAAAGGTCGAGTTCGTTGGCCAGCATTTTTTGAGCACATTAAATTGATCAAATTCTATAAAAAAGTGCTGAAAAAAATCACTAAAAATATCAAAAACGGCTAAAAATCGTTGAATTTATATTTTTTAGCAGCGTATTGCTGAAATTAAGTTTATTAACTATAAAATAGAACATTAAAAAATTTATGTACAAAATAATGCTGAAAAATGTACTGGAATTTCATTAAAATGAGCTAAAAAAATCGATAAAAACTGCAATAAAGTTATAAATCCAAAATTTCTTTTTGAATAGCAGATTATTATTTAGAACGAGTTTTTTGCTATAAAATTGGTAGTTAACAATTTCTTTTCACTCAAAGACCCCAAGTTTGAACAAAATGTAATATAATATAGTACGATAATTTACGAATATTCTCTCATACGATCATGCTGCATGACGGGACCTTTTTTTTGTTGCCGATAATTGCAGCCGTGGCGGACACAAGTTGTTTTTTGTTTTGTCGCAATTTTGTTAGTTTGCGTGTTTCTTTATTATAACAATTTATTTATTAATAATATAATTCTTACTTTTGGTCAGTAAGTATTGATGAGATTGACGGTTGAACGTTGTATAGCTAAAAGGGGTGACCAAGGTATCAACACTCCCCGGTTGTCACGGACCTAGCGCTCCTGACGGAAATTGAAGTAAGCTCCCTGATGAATAGCGATGTTCTATGATCGTGTCGAGGAATCTGAGTACGACTCCAGGTTCGGGACAACATATTTTTGCATTCGAATTCAACTTCCGAAACATATTTTTAAACGTCAACATTCTAAATAATCTAAGTTATATTTTCAAACGTTATTTTGATCTACTTGTCCTACTAATCTATATTTTAGCAGCGGACATAGATTTAAAAAATTGAGGTTCCAATTCATTCAAGTAAGTGGAGTTCGTTGCACCAGTTTCCGTCAGGAGCGCTTGGTCCGCGACAACCGGGGACCCCGATTTTAACATTTCCAAAACACCCAACGTGGCAGACCATTTTCTTCTCATATACCTAACTCATTTCCTTGACATGCCATGCTCAAGGAGCAGTGAACCGATTTGGGATGGATTTGAGCTTATTACCGTGAATGTAGATAAATTATAATTAACCTAATGGTATTGTCACCGTAATATGCTTGCAAACAGATGAGCGTTGATAGCAACTCGCATTTCATCAAAATAGTTTGGGAGTTCATAAAAATCACTAGACGCTTCCTTTTTTTATGATACCAAGGTTTATTATTTTTCTTTTTAGGTTAAACTAAAGCGAAGATCATTTTTCTTCTCTGTTCCAAGCCGTTTCGCAACTAATAAGTAGGCAATACTTTTTCTTTCACTACCTAATGATGTGGAGATATGTCATTCACAGCCGTGTTTCTAATGAGACTTCACTCCGACCTACGTCCGATTTTAAATTTGAATATGCATGTTTAGGTAGCATTGATGTTATGAAAGCGTGATTTTATTCGAAACTCCCGTTTCTCCCTTCGTACTAGCACGTAGGCATGTCAACCTTCCTGAACATTTTGGGAAATTTACGAATGCCCAATCCTCTTAGTGGGATTGGTAGAGATTCCCAAGGTTGCATAAGGTTGGTGGACCATCGGTATAGAAAAACCGGGGGTGTCCAATCTGTCTCGGTCAACCGAACAAGAGATTATTATTGTATATTACTTTATATAAAAATAGCGCGATTCATTATCCCTATATTCGACAAATTATGACGGATTCCATATACAAATATTAACAGAATAAAATATATATTTGAAGAGACAGAAGTATTAAAGAATGATGAAGTCCAGTCGAGAAATTAAAAAAACGTTAAGAATATATTAGGTACCAGGCGGCACAATAGATGTATTCTTTTGTATGATAATATTGATAGGATGATAACTATTTAGTATCTATCATAATTCCCCCCTGACTTGATGCACACAAAAATCAAGAAAGCTGAAATCCAAATATGCTTTGCAGACTAATGAATTAGTCTGCAACGCATATTTGGATTGTAGACGGTATTTGGCGTATGCACGGTACAGTTTCCCCACCGTGGATACTGTCTTCGGCTGACCTTTCTCTAATGAGATTCTAGTTTGCTTTGCTAAGTAGGTAGTTGTTACCTACCTACAAATCAGTGTGCAGCACTTGATATAACCAAACAATGCTACTAGAACACTGGGGAGAGGAGAATGACATTATTTTTTATGTCAGGTGATTATTGATTTCTATATGCTATCATTTGGAATTGTCACATTGTTTCATCAAGCATTCTCTCTGCATGATCTTATTTCTGGCCAAATACAGGAAGAATACGCATATATTTTGATCTGATGAATAAATGGATGTCAATCCAATTGCAAAATATAAGAATGGGGCTGCACTGTGTGCATACCAATTATCCTTAAAATTGTATAAAACTAATAATTTCCCTCGAAGGACCACCAGTTAGTAACTGGAATGATTATTTGTATGGAAGTTTTATAGTAGGTAATGCTAAATAAGAAGGCAGCTTATTTTTGATCAACGAAACGAACTCATGTATTTAAAGGTACTGATGTTTAGATGACTCCGTATAATAATATTTATGAACTACGAATGAACCGTACGAGATTTGAATGAAGACTGCACTTTTTATTAGTTACCGAATTCCTAGGTAAACAAATCATATGAAATTCACAATAATAATAATAATAACTAAAAGATGCTACAAACACTCCCCTCCCTAATAACAATGGAAACTTGCAAACTTGGTGGGAAACCTAACAATTCTTCCTGACCTTGTCCTGTATGGTCCTGGTCGATTACTTTGGTGCTGTGGGCTTGAGGGCTGTGTAGAGTAACTTGGAAGTGAATGTACAGGGGAGGTTGTTGGGGGTTCTGACTGTGTATAGGTTTCTGTGTGAGCTTCCAGTGGCGCTGGTGTGATGTCTTTTGAGGGATTCTCGGCGGCCACAAAGGCTGGCTTAAGGCGGTCGATGGAAACCGAAATTTCCTTTCCTTTGACCAGTATCGTGAAGGTTTTATCTTTGCGCCCCTTCACTTCATAAGGACCGTCATATGGAGGCTGGAGTGCAGACCTGATGGCGTCTCGTCGAAGAAAGACATGAGTGCAGGTTTGAAGTTCTTTATGAACAAACACTGCTGCCTTGGAATGCCAACGGATAGGCTGGGTGCGTAGCTGGTCCATTGTTCGCCTCAAGCTCGACACAAATTCGTGAGTTGGGGACGAATCAATTTTACTATCGAAAAATTCATTTGGGAGTCTCAAGGTAGTACCATATACCAGTTCGGCTGCACTGCATCCTAGATCTTCTTTCAAGGAACAACGTATTCCAAGCACAACAAGGGGAAGCACACTAACCCAATGTTCGGTGTCATGGCACCTGATGGCTGCTTTCAGCTGTCTGTGCAGGCGTTCAACCATCCCATTAGCTTTAGGGTTATACGCTGAGGTGAAGTTATGAGTTATCCCCAGTATAGATGTGAGCTTTCGAAAGAGGGAACTATCAAACTGACGACCTCTGTCAGACGTTATGTGACATGGGACGCCGAATCGACTAACCCAATGGGCACAGAAAGCTTGGGCGACTGTTTCAGCTTTACAGTCCGTAAGGGGTATCACCTCAGGCCAGCGGGTGAAACGGTCAATACAGGTCAAAACGTACGTGTATCCCTGCGATGGCACTAAAGGACCAACCAAATCCACATGTACATGCGAAAAACGATCGCTGGGTGGTTGAAATTCTCCCAAAGGGCTAATGGTATGTCTTTGTACTTTATTTCGCTGACAGCTATTGCATGATCGAACCCACTCTTTACAGTCTTTGGCCATAGAGGGCCAGATGAACCTTTGGCTCAGCAATTTATGGGTGGCTCTATTACCGGGGTGCGACAATCTATGAACTGTATCAAATGCTTGACGTCGAAAACAAGGTGGAATATAGGGTCGGACAAAACCTGTCGAGACATCGCAATAGACGGCCGCATTCGAATCAGCAAATTGAATGCGTTTCCACTGTAGGGAGGAATCATTTGGAAGAACTCCTCCACTCTGTTCTTCAGCCAATTTCGCGTAATCTATTGAGAAGGAGGAAATTTCTTCAATACGAGATAAGCAGTCGGCGACTACATTGTCCTTTCCTGATATATGTTGAATGTCAGTCGTGAATTGGCTAATGTAATCAAATTGTCTGAGCTGTCTAGGTGCTGCTTTGTCAGGTTTTTGATGGAATGCATATGTAAGAGGTTTATGGGCTGTGTACAGTGTGAAAACTCTGCCTTCCAGTAAATGTTTGAATTACCTAATACAATCATGAGCAGCTAGTAGCTCTCTGTCGTAGGCACTGTATTTTTGTTCAGTGGGTGATAAGGTTCGTGAAAAGAAACTGAGTGGCTGCCAAACTCCATCTACCCGCAGCTGAACACTGCCCCCTATTGCTACATTTGATGCGTCCACCATGACAGACCAGGGTACATTTGAACGGGGATGAGCCAACATCATCGCTACCTGTAGTTCTGCCTTGCATTGCTCAAATGCATTTCGCGTTTCTGGGGTCCATTGAATTTTCGAATTTTCTCTCCCCATGTGTCCTTTGAGATAGTTAGTGAGAGAGAATAGATGGCCTGCAGCTTTTGGAACAAAACGACGGTAAAAATTGAACATACCAAGAAAGCGTCTCAAGCTTTGGACATCCGCTGGCAGTTCGAATTTCTGCAAAGCCTCAACACGCTTCGGTAATGGTTTGATACCTTCAGTGCACACCATATGACCTAAAAACTCTATCTGCTCTACCCCAAATTCACACTTCGCAGGGTTGATGACGACTCCAAAATCTCTGAATCGTTGGAAGAGTTCTCTGAGGTCCCTTAAATGCTCTTCCTGGGAAGAACTAGCTACCAAGCAATCATCAAGGTATGCCCTAACGTTTTTCAAACCTCGCGTCAGTTCGTTGACAAACCGCTGAAAGGTCTGAGCTGCATTGCACAAACCGAAGGTCATGTAAGGAAACTCAAAAAGGCCGAAAGGAGTGATGATGGCAGTTTTCTCAATATCCTCAGGAGCCATAGGAATCTGATGGTAAGCTTTGAGTAGGTCTATCTTTGAAAATATAGTCTTACCATGGAGGTCCTGAGCCATATCCTGGATATTTGGCAGTGGGTATCGGTCAGGAACCGTAACTTTATTAAGAGCGCGGTAATCCCCACATGGCCTCCAATCTCCAGTCTTTTTAGACACCATATGCAATGGGCTTGCCCAAGGACTTTTGGAGGGACGACAAATGCCTTGAGTTACCATGTAGTCGAACTCTTTTTTCGCAATTGCATACTTTACTGCGTCAAGACGACGGTATTTAGCAGCTATAGGAGGACCTGAAGTAAGGATGTGATGGACAACGTTATGTTTGGGTTTAACTGCAGTAAACGATGGCCTCGTGATATCCTTGAACTCTGCAAGAAGTGAATGGTAAGATGAATTCGCCCCTATAGTAGTTATTACTGGCAGATTGGATCGAGACAGTCGACCAATAGCTGAGATAGAAGTGAGAGAATCGTGCAAGCATCGACGCTTCAAATCTACTAGAAGGCCATAATGAGCCAGGAAGTCTGCTCCAATTATCGGTTTCGAAATGTCAGCTATGACAAATGGCCAGTGAAATGCTCGACGGAGCCCTAAATCAACTAAGAGAAGTGATGTGCCATAGGTATTTATCTCAGTGCCATTCGCTGCGTAAAGGTGGTACTTGGAAGTGCGTTTCCTGTCTGCTGCTATAGGAGGAACTACGCTAACATCAGCACCGGAATCTACAAGAAAAATTTTCTTAGAACTCTTATCTTGTATGAAAAGGCGGCTACCTAGTTGGCCTGCATCGCTCGCCGCATCTAACGATTGGCCTACTGGTTTTCCGATGGCTTAACTGACTTGAAATAACAAAATGGGGGTTCACATTTGCGGGCTTTATCTCCATACCGGAAATGGAATCTGCATCGCCAGGTACCTGCTGCTACTTGGCTGTCCCTAGAGAAAAGCTTAGCTCTAGGTCGAGATCGCGATCGTGAACGTCTGGTGTTTCTAAATTGTGCGGCTTCTAGAGCATCGAATTTACGAGTTAATGCATCTATCTTATTGGCTAGATCGTCATATACTTGATTACAACTAGATCGCTGGGAACTAGATGGGCTAGGCCGGTTTTGCACGGCATTTATTGATGCACATTCAGATTTAGGGTCAGAAAGTTCCGTAATCTTATCAGCTAGCGGTACTAAAGTTTCTAAGCTAGCATCTGAGCTTACTGATAGAATTGCTCTCGTGTTCGCCGGAAGTTGTTGTAGCCATAAAGATTTAAGAATTGAATCGCTCACTTTGTTATTGGCTAACTCTGTCATCTCTCGCAGTAGCTGGCTGGGTCGTCGATCCCCTAGGCAACCTCTTGTCTTCGGAGTCGGTAAACGAGTCAATGATTCTGTTTTTCAGTGTTTGATACTTGTTTTGTGCTGGCGGTGTGATGACGAGATCACTAACTTGAGACAGGATACTAGAATCGATTGCTCCTATTATACAATCAAATCGGTCTTGGTCATTGGAAATGTTCTTGATTCGAAACTGGGACTCACATTGGCCAAACCAGATCAAAACATTGGCTTTCCAAAAAGGCGGTGCGATGAAATGGATATTACGGGTAATTTCTCTGGAGTACCCTACATTGTTCTCATTGCTTGTGGGAATATTCTGATTTTCCATATTGGCCAAAAAGATCACGTCGGTGTCAACAGTTTTAGATGACTCCGTATAATAATATTTATGAACTACGAATGAACCGTACGAGATTTGAATGAAGACTGCACTTTTTGTTAGTTACCGAATTCCTAGGTAAACAAATCATATGAAATTCACAATAATAATAATAATAACTAAAAGATGCTACAGATGCAATACAAAATTGAAAATGCGCATGAACTATTAAGTACTATAGAATTAGGCAACGAAATAACGCCTTTAAAGTCCTTTGATTAGACCTACCTAAGTCTACTCCTTGGCCAAAGAGAAAAGAAAATAACGAATCGAACCGTTTGCTCCAGCGGTGGATGCTCCTTGCAGAAATCCAGGAAGTTGAGTCCCACAGGCAGAAAAGCAGGAACGGCGAATGGGTACTAAAAACTCTCATAGGCCCGAATACTTGTGGCGAAACAGTATATGGCACGCTGATTAACGCTAGCAGTGCGAAGAAAAATCATAAAACGTTCTCGGTTAATTGAAATAACCTATATGAAAAGGGGAGATCTCCACGTGAACAGATCAGAGTAGTAATAAGGCGTAAAAACATGTGCGTTACGTTGCAGAAATGGTAATGGCGAAATCTACCGAAAAGTCTACCGAATCAGTCTGCACCTCCAATGACCAATTATCAACGGTACTTTTTCCCGCTAGCTTCAGGGGAACTTAGGGTTTTTCAGGGTGAACCATCATTGAAGTCCGTAGAAACCTACCAGGAGTGACATCTCAGAAAGGTAGTGCGAGCGAGGAGCTACAAATCCACAAAGAAGGGAAGATGGTGAAGTGAATCAATGGTAGGTTCCGTACTTGGCATAATAACGCATTAAATGAACAAGACGAAGATGTGATAAGTATGATAAGCAGAAAAATAATACAAATTAGGCGAGCATTACAAACATTACATACATTAATAACTACAAAATTATTCATCTATATAATTACAACAATTTATTGTGCAATGTGACGATGTGAAAATCATTAAGGAGTCGTAAATCTCTCTCAGGTAAATCTATTTCCAAACACCAATGAAAAAATAACCGAATAACCTCACACGTAGGTCTAGTGATGCTGAAAAGAACGGTGTGATAGATATTCAGTTTTGTGGATTCTATTCAGCAAAGGATAGAAAAACTCGGCCCTTCGGCCCGGATGTTATCACTTAGAGTCTGTGGCTAAAAGTTAAGAAACATGGAATATGCCTGGCAGAAGTGACCAAGTAACAAAAACCAAATTTTTCAAGAGCTTCATACGATAAATAGAATCGAAATTAGAAGGAAGTACCTACCTAGGTAGGTAATTTTCTGTTATGGTGCGCGTCTACAATTACTGTAACCAAGATTAACTTCTCAACCGAGTGACAACGAAACAAGCGGCATTGTTTACTATATCCATTTATAAAATAAATATAAAACTTCGACATCAATAGAAGAACAAGTACGAAAGAAATGCGTGATAAATCGAGAGCTTTCCAACGAGTGGAGAACGGTTTTTGTCCCATAAACACTAAAGACGTTTTATTTCCCCAGCAACGGCTTGGTTGTACGTGACAATCATAAGAAAAAATTTCGTGACACATCGCCGTCTCCCAATCGCGAATCCCGAAAAACGTGACACTTTTCGCATGTTAGCTCAAAGCTAAAGCATGTTCCATGCTAATACATTCATGGTGACAGAATATCTAATTCTTCAAATAGAACACTGATTCACGTACGAAAGTAAGACCGAATGGCGATTCTCAGGAGAGATTACGGACCACGCTGAAAAGGGGGAATATGCACCGCTCCATTTCTTTTTTAAAAAAATTGTATTTACCTTGTCAGTTTACGTGTATTATTGTGTGTATGAGTAAAATCTTGTGAATGGCTGGACTGAATTTGACGGATTGGGTCTCAAAATAATCAGCTAGTCAATCAAAATAAATTGGTTACGAAAATCGTCATTGATCATCAACACCGCAAGCTGATTCCGTGATTCAAAAAATTAAATTTATATTATGTTTTTCCTACGAAGCTGAAATTTGAAACGGAACCTCTGTGAGACATGCAGGATGGGATTTTAACTTGCCGACCCACCACGTCCTGCTGAGTGAGCTCGCAATGCTAATTTTTCCGTTCAATCGTTGGGTTTCCCCCAAAATTCTTATTCCGTCATTTCTTGTGAGATACTTAATCTACTTAAAAGAAAATGAGCTTAACATGTGGCTGTGCACAAAAACTGCCTTTTACTTTGTACTTCAATACTTCAGTACTGCAAAAACTTAATCGATACGAACTTTGGAAAGTGTTTAATCCTGAATCGAATCGGGTTTGGCAGACCTGAATCAGACCAATATTGGCCGCTAGGGGGTTTGAAGGACAAAAGTCTATACGGGGGGACGAGAGTACTGGCCCAAAATTAACCCGATTTTCAATTGTTTGTAATTCGCATATTTTAAGATATAATCCACAGTTTTTGCATCGAATCGTTTTGGTTTTTTAAGTTCTACGACGTTGCTAGGTATAAAACTTTTGTGGGATGCACGGTTTAGGGATTATTAGAGGAAAACTTTAAAATGGGCAAATTAGACCATATTTATGAGGCCGCCATTTTGTATTCCACCAATTTTGAGACGACTGACCAAGATTTTCTCACTCAGACTAAATTATCAAAATCTAATCTCAATCCTTCTTCTCAAATTACTACCTTATTTTCGGCATCGGCTCCGGGACTAATACCGATTTGAAATGTGTATATAAGACTATTCTGAATGCTACTATTGATTCACTAAGTTATGGGTATCCCATTCCCCCACCAGAATATAGAACCAATAGAACCAATCAATGGCGTAGTTTGAGGAGGGGCAGGGTGGGCGCAGCCCCTCCTCGAATCAAAGAGGATATATAATTTCGTTGTATTAATACAATTAAAATTAATAATTTTACGCTTCTAATTCCTTTAGGTACCTAACACATTAATTGGAAAATGTAATTCGTAAAAAACAATTATTAACTATCCGCTTGCCTAGCAACTTTACACGCTCTTAGAAATGAAGAAATTCTCATTAGGTTCGTTTGTGTAAGGGCAAAATGGCGTGGATATTATACAGCCCCACGGAGAGGAGTAAAATCACCGTCAATGAAACGGAAATGTGGATACTACAAGCTGAAACCATGTCTCTTCCTCTAGCTAGCCCATATATGCGATTTTTCCCTAGAAAAATATCCATAGTTCAGTATCTACAAAAGTTCCTCTACGAACTTCCCCACTTTTCACTGCCTACCCGATCAACCTTGGATCTTTGATCCAAAACAGTTTCTCCAATTCTTTAATTGTTGGTATATATCGTAGGAACATATTTTACCATTTACGTATTAAATCTTAGTTAAAATCAAGCAAAAATACAATAAATAGAAGACTACAGTGGTGATTGATACAGTTTAATAGAAATGATTAAAATATTAGTAGCAATATTTATATTCTACTTGCATATTGCTGGTTTCAGTTTGTTTATTTGTTTCTCGCTCTCGGTTTCATGCCCGACATTTTATTTCGCGTATCTACATAATACGATTGCGTGATATTGTCCAGAATAAATGGTTTTTTCGCAGGAATACCTAACAACTGAGGATAAAGCTATACGGGAGAAACGTCCTCAGATATGAATTTTCTGGCAGTAAGTCTAGTATAATATGATAATAATAGGCCTAGTGCACCCCAGGTCATCGCCACCTTTTCGTATTTATCGTAGTTTTCAACGTTTGGGTTAGTGAATTGTCCAATATTTTTTTCTAAATACTATTATGTGTATGTTGAATATGAAGCAATGAATATGAAAGCTTAAGTGATTAGAAGTCCAGTCATGCAGCATGACCCCATGAGCGAATTTTTGAAGAAATCTTCGACATTTCAGATCTTCGACATGAGATGTTCGACATGAGATTGGGTCTGCGTGCTAGTACGTACATGAATAGAACTTCTTCATAATTTCATGGCTGATATTTTCTAAGCCACAGTCAGTATTAAAGCTACATCAAGTCCTAAAACAGTTGAGTAAAACATTAAAGAGAGCGACCGAGAGAATCGGAGGACGGAATATTTCACAGAGTAAATTCATCAGTTGTGATTAAATAACAAGCACCTACTACCTACGTTTCAAATAGCATTGTTCTAGGATTGTTTATACAGGGATACTTCCATAAGAGTAGTTCAATCTGAATTTGGACAATGTTTCTTGCAAATATTACCGATTTACAACTAGCGAACGGCATTATTTCGATTTTTGACTGATTTTTCAACTTTGAAATTTTTGAAAACTTGATACTTATTCGTATAAGAAATTTTACGCTGATTCCGAATATACCACATGTTAGTATGCTGAAAAAATTATTTCGCACAACAAATCGCAAAAAACAGGCTATTTTGAAATTTTTTACTACATTTTTGAAAATTTCAACCCGAAGATGTAATCCGATCATGCTGGCCAACGAACTTGAACTTTCGTTTGTGTCCTTAACATTTTAAAATTTGTTTGAAGTTTCTAGCACAATTCTACGGACAGTTATCGTCTGGAATTACACATACATACATATATACATACTACATACATACATACATATATACATACATTACATACATACATAAAAAATGCGTTAAACTTCAGAATATGATTCAGAATAGCCTGAAACGGATTTCTGCATAAAATTTTTTCAAAGATTCACATTCTACAAATTTTGAGGCGAGAGCAATAGCTTAATTTTCTTCAATAATTCGCTAAAATCATGACAAAATGCCATTGAATATGTATAAATCGTTGGACAGTTTATCATATAGTCTTCATATTTATATCCAACTACAAGTACTAGAATTAATATTAAAATTATAAAATAAAATGAAATCCTTGACTGTTGCCCCTCCATAAGAAATGACTTAGCTGCCACTGGAACCAATATTTAATCATTGAATTGTTAATTATTTTCAATTCGGACATCTGCAGTTTGACTAATACCCTTCAAGCCGTTAGGTAAATCCGACAAAATTATTAAACATGAATCGGTTTACGTATTTCTTCATCCTCTCTGTCGCCGCTAAGTCATTCAAAAAGGTAAATTACAATGATATCGATTCGAAGGCCAATCGGGTTGAGAGGGAGGATGATGAAATGACAAAAGAAAATTTGATCTCCGCGCTCAGCGGGAGCCCGGCGGCGAGTCTCCGAGAAAACGAAATGAATGCCAGAAAGAAAAAGAAGCTTTAAATCACTGAACTAATTGCCCTATTCGTTTTCTTCAAAAGCGTTCCTCCCTCTATAAACTCAACACGTATAAATGCCGCAGAGCGCGCATGCGCAGCCGGCCTTCTCGGAGCCTGGCGCCGCAGACCATGTTAGAACAACCCCTCTTGGCATGATCTGGCCACTGCATTTCTCCTCTCAAAATACAATCCAGACCGAACGAAGGGTATTGGGGTCATAAAATGAAGATTGAATAGATGAACATTCCGCGTATGGGACATGTATTGCATTCCATTGGTTGGGATAAACGTGTTAGTCGTAGTAAGTGACATTATTAACATGATTTATTAATCATCTGATGCGAAGCGTCGTACAACTTTGCTTATTTTTGGTATTTTATGTTTGCAAATATATCAAAACGGAAGTTAGTGAAAAAACGTTGTCTATTTCCACGAAAAATAAAGAGTTACAATGTTAAATCGATTTCTACGGTTAGGTCATCAGTAACAAACAATAACTGCACATTAGAAAGGACACAGCTTATATAGTCACGGGTGAAGGGGGATTGAATCCCATTGATCGAGAGAAAGGAAAAACGGCAGGAGGTGCAACCAATTAAGTGCATACAAAGTGAGGGGGATTATAGCTAATCAGATGAAGTGAAAGGGGGGAAATAACTAAATATGGTTTCAACAGTGTGAAAGATATAATTCCAAGCTTTATAGAAATGGACCTATCAGTGGTGAAATATATTGAGGTATATCCTCATTTAAACATTTACCAGATTTGTCACTTTTGATGTTTTCGAATTTTTCAAGTACATTCAATATACCTCCCTTTGGGCAAAAATGAAGAAATCCTCCTAATGCTCGTCTATTCTTTCCCTAAATTTCCTACCAGTCTGACCGAAATATTCGTAGCCACTAGAACATTTTAGTTTATAAACCCCACTTTTCATCATGAACATTAATTTTATCCTTAACGAAACTTAGTAATGCTCTAAGACTATTTTTAGTTTTAAAACCTACTTTGTAACCTCTCCATGATAGGATTTTGCCAATTGTATCCGAATTTTTTTGTTTTGCTAATATACCTATGTATTACCTACTTAGATCTCGTCAATAATGAGAGGCAGTTTAGTGAATTGACTGCGCGGTTTTAAAAAGAAGATTCAATGCAGTCGTGGAAATATTTCCTATAACTAAAAATTCCAGATAAAACACGGATTCTAGTAAATAACAGTTTTAACGTATTTTTCCGGGCATAAAATACGAGTATATTGGATAATTTTTATCGAAATCTTTAACTCTAGATCAAGTTTGGGGAAATTTCCGAAAAAGTGGAAACGAGCCACGATTTCACATTTAACTACCTGGTTTTTTTCTGTGATGCTGGTGATGGATATAATTCCTCGGCTTTTCAGATTTCAGGATATCCTCTGAGTGTAGCAGGCTATATAGTAGGTACTAATAGTCAAAAAGGAGCCTGGCGCCGCAGACCATGTTAGAACAACCCCTCTTGGCAAATCTGGCCACTGGATTTCTCCTCTCAAAATACAATCCTGCTCGAACGAAGGGTATTGGGGTCATAAAATGAAGACTGAAGAGATGAAAATTCCGCGTACGAGACATGTTTGGCATTCCATCGGTTGGGATAAGCATGTTAGTCGAAGTAAATGACATTATTAACACGATTTATCAATCATCTGATGCTAAGCGTCGTACAACTTTGCTTATTTTTGGTATTTCACGGTGGCTAATATGTATTACATATTTGGTTCCCGTCATGAATGAGTGACATTTTAGTGAATTGACTGCGTGGTTTTAAAAAGAAGATTCAACTCCGCCGTGGAAATATTTCCTAAAGGGTCATTTGCCGCTTTCATGTCCCCGACGACGAATCCTCAAAATTCTTGGACAAAACTAGTGATTTTGGGGGACAAAGGGTAGTAAGTAGGTATAAGGTGGGAGATCAACGAAGAAATAATTTGACTGCCCAAAATCCCCTTTAACCAATACACAGTGATGTCGAATGAAACCTGAAATCCTGGAAATTCATGAGTGTTACTGTCCCCTCCTATTTAACACGTAAGGAGAAGTTAGGTAGTTACGAAACATGACAATCTAGAACTGGCCAGGGTTACTAGCTGCAGTAGGTTGGTTCCTCTTAATTTAGACCAAGGATTTACATTTTTAAGATTTTTCCCGACCCGTGAAAAACTAGTTTTTCAGTCAGTCCCCCATATCTCTTCTCAATGGGACCTCAGGAGTGTTATCATTTTTGCGATCAAGAAAGCTGATGGAAAATGGCGGGAAACAGTCAGATGTGAAAGTTATATTGTCCAGTTGAAGATGTGAGACTGTAGTGGAGTGCTTGGAGTTGCTGCAGTTTTTACAGCGAAAGAAGCCTAAAAACATGTTGAGTATTTTTATTTTCAATCATGAGTGTTACACAAATTACGAGTGTTGTTGGTGCTTAAACAAAATAATCCTATATCAACAACCATACTGCTTGGTGACAGGTTTCAAACAGTAGCCATCCCCGAGTTTTGTCACTTCATCATCCTGTGTGACGCCATTTTTATCGGGAATTCTCATGAGTGTTACCTCTCAGGAGTGTGACCAAGGATGGTTAACACTCCTGATATAACGGTAACACAAAAAGGGTCACACTCCTGAGATTTAAGCTCAATTACACTGCCTTCAACATGAATTCCGTGAAATCTGAATATTATGTTTCAACGTGATTCTTTTGTACTTACTTGAGCCCCGACAACAATTTTACCAAATCTTCCAATTTACAGAAATCAATTTTTGAAATCTGGTAACACTCATGAGTTGGATATCCTGTTTTTTGATACAAAAAAACATATAACATATAGCAATGAAAAACTCACTGTTCATCTACGGAACACAAATCTGCAATGTACGAGTACAATGAGTAGTATTTGCCGATCTAACCTCATTTTCGAGCACATTCAGATTTCACGTCACTGAGGTTCTCCTCAAACGCCCCAAAGCGGCAAATGAAATGAAAATGACCCTAAAACTAAAAATTATAGATAAAACACGGATTTTAGCAAATAACAGTTTTAACGAATTTTATATTATGTTAGTTAGCAAGTTGCCTGCTACACTCAGAGGATATCCTGAAATCTGAAAAGCCGAGGAATTATGTCCATCACCAGCATCACAGAAAAAACCAGGTAGCTAAATGTGAAATCGTGGCTTGTTGCTACTTTATCGGAAATTTCCCCAAGCCAATTTATCCAAACTTGATCTAGAGTTGGAGATTTAGATACAAATTATCCGATATACTCGTATTTATGCTCGGAAAAATACGTTAAAACTGTTATTTGCTAAAATCCGTGTTTTATCTCGAATTTTTAGTTTTAGGAAATATTTCCACGGCGGAATTGAATCTTCTTTTCAAAACCGCGCAGTCAATTCACTAAAATGTCACTCATTCTTGACGGGATCTAAGTAGGTAAATACATATTAGCAACCGTGAAATATCATTTGAAGGGGCAACCAATCTATTTCCATCACCTCCTTGTCATATGATAGCAAAGTGGGGTTTCGAACCACAGAACTACCCCCCCCCCCCCACACCCAACCACTCTCTCTTACTATTGAATATACTACTATAATACCTCCTTTGTGACAATTAGTACTATACATATCAAAACAATATTTTAAAAATATATAGTGGGTACTAAATTTTGTGACTATTAGCGTTTAATAATAATCCAATTTATACTGCCCACTCCATTTGTGAGATTCAAACTGCCCACCTCCTTGGCGAGATTTATTCTGACAGAGCGCCTATCGCGGCCTGACGGGCCAGAGGTGTCGGCGGGAGCGCAGGCAGACAGGAACCCCCGCACCTTGGAAGTTAGGATGCGGGTGGAGAAGATCGTGAAAATCCCTCTCTTCAAACGAAGGGAGCCATCCTATTTGTTTTTTGATCTAAACACGTTTTTTACAAACTTTAGCAATTTAAACAAATATGGTTTGAAATTTTGCAAAACTAAGATTTTTCTGTTGGTCAGGAGATCCAGGGCTACAATTTGAGTACCAATATGTTAGGGTTACGCTGAGCCAAAATGGGCGATATTTTTTATCCTCATTATCATTCTCGCTGTGCAGTTTTATTATATCGAATTATCAGTAACAGTTTTTTTTAAACAGATTTTCTGCTCATAAATCCTTTCAAATTCAACCAATTAAGTTGAAACTTGACCAAATGAAAGTGCATGATTCACTGAGTGTTCTTAGACCAAAACAAACAATGTATCTCCATTAGAACCTGAGATATCAAAGGACAAAACTATAAGAATGTGAGTTATCTGATTTTCAATGCTTGATGACAAAATCTATGCATAAATTCATTCAAACAAAAAATTAAGGAAATCGGCCGGGTAGAACGGCCGTACTAACTGCCATTAGATTTCGTAAATTTTTTAAATATATAAGATAGTATTAACTGTCACAAAGGAGGTATTATAGTAGTATAATATAGGGACACTAAATTATTTTATTTTGAAGAGTTTATCCTAAACAAACCTTGGTCAAGAAAGTGACAATCGATATTTTTATCAAACCGATTTTGCTGAAGAAAAATCTCTCACCCAATCCTTTTTGCTAGGTATGTATTAGAAAGGACTAGAAAACGTTAATTATCATAGGAATGTTCGAAAAACCTGAAACGAAAACAATCACCTTCGAATTAATTATTTGAATTTTGGTCCTTACGTACCTACCTACCCAGCGAAAATGAACATTACTCATTATATTAAGTGTGAACACGAATGGCAAGTTCATTTTATTATTTTTACAGCTTAACCTTAAGATCTATAAATGAAGGTAATTAGTTCTTCTTTTGGTAGACACAAAAAGAACATTCTTTACAAACTAATTAACAGTCTTTGAAATGAGCTACCTACTCAAGAAATGGGGTGCACAAGCGTATCATTGACTTACCGCTTCCAGTAGCCTTTGTGGTAGTGGATGTTTATCTCCAAGGGGTTCACAACTCGTTATTTTAACACCCACTTTTCCACTAATCACGATTTCATTCATGTTGTAAATTGTATGGCAAGTAATCACAAAAAAAGAAAAAAAAAAAGACATGAAGCCATCGTAATTAGTGGACAAGTGGGTGCTGAAGTAACGAGTTATGAAGTCATTTATATCGAGTGGTTCATATTCGAAAGGTATATTGTGCCAATCGTTTCCATTCTACTACACTTGATTTCAATCGCCAATACCGATTAGTCTGCAAAAGATTCCATTAATTTCATTTCACCATTAGATAATTTCTTATGGTACTTATACCAAAAATCAGAAACTATTAGCAAACAGTGAGTTAGAAAAACATACTGATGGCGAGAAAGACATAATCGATGCTAGAACAACTGCATTGGATTGATAAGTCGAACGTGAACCAGTGAGGAGTAGGTGTTGACAAAGTAGGAGAAGTTGAAAAGGGGAAAAGATGTCTTCCCACCATGGCCTCTCTTCTTAGAAAGTATCCGAGCACCAAATGTATCTATACTGATGGATCAGTTACTAAAAACCGTGTAGGCTTTGCTTTTTTTGATCCCCATTTTGGAGTGAAAAGGCAATACCGTTTGTGGGATGAAGCCTCCATTTACTCAGCAGAAGCATTCGCTATCAAAGAGGCTCTGAATTATGTTGTGGACTTCACTATCTACATCCCCTATGTCGTCGTAATTTCGGACTCTCACTCAGTCCTGTCAAAAATCCAGGCGATAAACCAAAAAACTGGGATACATTGAAAGAGGGATTTTGGATGAAACGAATACCCTAAAGTTGGCTGGGATAACAACTCAATTCATCTGAATTAGAGGCCACTACGACATCTGTGGTAACACGATAGTGGATACACTGGCAAATCAAGCGACGTCTCTTCTCCATCGACAACTCTGTGAGTTCCCTGCTTCAGACCTAAACGGGTGGTTGAAAATAGCACTGAAAAACAGTTGAAATGACTTCCACTCAAATTACCACTCTGGATCTAGATACAAGAGAATGTTTCCCCAATCTCACTCAAAACCATGGTTCACTCAAATGCCTTCACGCCCAAAACATTTTTACAGGATCATGTCGAGACTCAGGAGCGACCGCTGTATCACTAAAAAGAACCTCCTCCGAATCGGAAGATCGGAATCGGGGATCTGCGACCACTGTTTGGAAGATGTAGATGGTGAGCATATATGGCGATGGTGTGCCCTTTGTACAGCGACCGCCGTTTTTAACGCTTTTGTTATATCTATATATATTTATATATATATATGAATGCCCTGCTTTCTACATGGGAAAAGCCGAAACCAGTCATATTCCTCATTACTGCACCAAGTATCTACTACCAAAACGATAACTAGTAAAAAAAAAGGTGTAGCGATGAAGGGCAAATCAGAACCTTTTTCATTTTTCATAGCGCGAAAGCTTAATCAATAGTAAATCAAGCTGAATAATTATTTTGAAGGGACGTAAGTATAACCGAAATTGGTTATTTTTTATTCACCTGATGTAAAACCGTTTCTTCCGAATTCGGGTATCGTTCGCGCAGATATTTCTCAAAACCACTTCCACTCTTAAATAAAATATCGTAAAGCACTGAATACGGAATTTCAAAAGACATGTTTTTTTTTTACCAGGATGTTACGATCTTCTTTTTCCACAATGTGTGTTTAAATGTTAAGCACCACGCTTCCGCTGACGTTGAATGTGATAGTGATAGAAGACTGCTCCCAAAGAACTATTTTTCTAGACGAAGAATGAATCGCAACATTCATTCTCGGGATAAGGTTCGCACCTAGTGGTTTATTTACTCCGACTCGTCAAAGCAGCAGTTGATAGGCGGGTGCCTCAAATTAATACACAAGACACTTGAATGAGTGCGTAGTCGGATTATTCCAGTCTCAGGACGACCGGAGATGACCTGCACTTTGGGCACTCTATCAAAGTTAAATAATCACATGAGTTTTGGTGATGCACCAAAAAAATGTGAAAAAAATGATCAGGTACATCTAAACATGTATACAATACATGGTATATTTCGCCTTGGGGGATTTCCCCAGTTTTGGAGGCGTAATCAATCATAATTAACTGCTACACCAAAACCTTAATTTCAAGCATACGACCAAGTATCACATTCAATGCCTTCTCAAAATTTTCTGCATGCCCAAATGGGGAAACTAAGGGCTGTTTGTTTCTGAAGGTATCTAGGAACAATATAAAAATGGAAAAACCTTTTTATTAACGCCTTCATTTTTTGAGGTTTTTGCACGCTTCCATTCAACGTTCGCCGTCGGCTTCTTTTTGAGAAAATAGGAGAAGTTATTTCGTGCTCATTTAACCTAGAGCTGATGCTTGTGACTGAAATGATTGAAGTTTATGTTATGACGCCGTGGTCAAATTCATTTTAGACAGTGAAATTAAATTATGAATTCAGTACATTATTCCTTATTTAAATGTTCATCAATACTACATATTATATTTATGTGCACAATTACCCAGATAATAAGGTATCTATGTATTATTCAAATTGTTGTGGATGCGGCTGTATAGGTTAAGTCCTGAGGGAAAAAAACCCATGGCCTCGACTACAAGCTTTTTCTGAGCAAAATGAACAGGGGCAAGCCCGAAAAGAAGTGGGGCACCGGGGACTGACTGAGTTTCATCTTGGTTTAAACTTATAGTATCCATCAGTGACTTTGGTTTTTCGCTCCTTTCGTGAGTGGGGGGTTTTTTTGCACAACTAGACCAAAATTGGGATTGAACAAAGAAAGAATCGCGAAAATCGGTTAAGAATTTATTGTGGTCTGGGCAGCGTCGACAAAATTTGGGTCACGAACACACACGCACATGCATGCTCACGCGCGTACGCGCACACACACACAGACAGACATACACCTATGGTTTTTTTCACGGATTGAAACGGATTTGTGTGCGGTTATTTTTTTCTTGAGACGCATAAATATTAGTCAAACATTGATTTCTTATCAATCATTGGTCCAATTTGTTTCAAACTCGAAGGGTTGTTGGGTCAAACGGTGGATAGAAAGTATTTCTGAAGAAAATGGAGAAAAAACATAGAAACGTAGGTAGGTACCTGAAAATATCCTTTTGCAGCCGTAATATGTAGGCACTGGTTGCTAGTCTGTGATCAGCTGCTCTTTTTCACCACTTTTGTTACTTTGCAATATCTCCATAATTTACCCAATTTACCCAGCACACATGTACATTTCACGAACGGACTGGACCAACAACTGGAGGATCGTTAGGAACCGATCACTGATAAGAGGAGGCAGTTGAAGAATGGAGTGTGAACTTTACCATTTTGCTAACTATCTGTACTTGGGCTCCCCTTAGGTAATCACAGGGATATGATACGTCTTCCATCGTGCTCTCCTTACCGGTTGTGTGGTATTACAAAACACTGCAAATAAAAAAATAAAAGATATAAAAAAATCAAGACTTTTTGACCAATACTTTATGTCATCAGACTTTATGTCTCAAGAATATATACATATTGTTTTGTCCAAGACTTTTTGTCCACAAACCGTTGGGTTCAGGATGATCCCCTTTGTATTCTATCACATTTGATAAAATAATCGGTAACTATTGCGCATACAAAAAACTACTGTTGGATGACACTACGAGAATAATGGATCGATTGTGATGAAATTTTGAATGACTGTGTGGGTTCCCCTTTAGAAAATTTGAGCGCATGCAAATATGAATCAAGCCTTTTTAGCATTCTGGTATGTATACACATGTATTTGATCAGATGATGTTACATTTTTCATTCAATTATTTCGACTCGTACTGTGTTCTTCAACAAATTCTACACGTCCAAGTTACAATGTGTGAGGAATCTATACTGCCCACCCAACTTGGCAGACGTTTTCCTCTCGTAACCGATCACAAAGATCATTAATATTATAATTATGTCTTATCTTATTATTATAATTACGTCTTAATCTTATAAAAGATTATAATTCGGTTTCAAAAACACTTAGCTCTTAGTAGTTGTGAAGACATCTCAGACAAGACATCTTCTCTTCCCCTAGTACTGAGTTTATTGTTTTTTTCTTTCATTACTTTAATAACATGCAACTTTTTATCTAATGAAGTACCTTAATGACTTAACTTGATCATGCTTTTACAGCTGAGGTTATTATCGTAACAAACAAGTGTGCCTACTCTAAAATTGAAAAAAACGGGTACGGTGAAGAGTAGAAGTAATATTTCCGAATCATAAAAAATTTAATTTCCGTGTCACTTTGAGCCAAGCGCCAGTCTAAAGAAATTATGTATACAGGTGTCCAACGTAAAGTTATATCTTCTGTATTTCCCCTGAATTTAGCATAAAAAATTGGGACCAACGCCATTTTTCATGCCTAATTATTGACGTAGATATCAGGAAAAATAATTCCGCGTGCGCAACTTGCACAAGAAGGGGCGCGAATGACATAAACTTTGTTTTTCAAAAATCCTTTTCTGTTTCACATTTCAGTATGGTGACAGATGCCGGGGGGTCTTAGTCCCAAAACTGTTGAACGATCTTCCTGACGCCTTTAAAGATGGTACAATTAAAACCTTCAAGGTACTTAAACAGAATCTGCGAGTCCACCTTGTCCAGTGTGAAAAGGAAGAATGACTGGATGTTAAACGTTAAATGTAATAATGTCCCCGAACCTTTTGATTTCTAACGAGTTGTGAAACGGAAGTTAGTGAAAAACGTTGTCTATTTCCACGAAAATAAAGAGTTACAATGTTAAATCGATTTCGACGGTTAGGCCATCATCAGTAACAAACAATAACTGAAGACACATTAGAAAGGACACAGCTTATATAGTGACAGGTGAAGGAAGATTGAATCCCATCGGTCGAGAGAAAGGAAAAACGGCAGAAGGTGCAACCAATTAAGTGCATACAAAGTGAAGAGGGGATTATAGCTAATCAGATGAAGTGAAAGGGGGGAAATAAGTAAATATGGTTTCAACAGTGTGAAAGGATAGTTCCAAAATTTATAGAAATGGACCTATCAGTGGTGAAATATATTGAGGTATATCCTCATTTAAACATTTACCAGACCTGTCACTTTTGATAATTTCGAATTTTTCAAGTACATTCAACATACCTCCCTTTGGGCAAAAATGAAGAAATTCTACAAACTGTCTATCTGTCAAATCAAAATCGTAACTATGATTAGATTCCTTAAGATGTTTTGCAAGGAATCTAATCATAGTTAAGATGCCCAAAGGGAGGTATGTTGAATGTACTTGAAAAATTCGAAATTATCAAAAGTGACAGGTCTGGTAAATGTTTAAATGAGGATATACCTCAATATATTTCACCACTGATAGGTCCATTTCTGTAAAGCTTGGAATTATCCCTTCACAATGTTGAAACCATATTTAGTTATTTCCCTTTGTATGCACTCAATTGGTTGTGCCTCCTGCCCCCTTTCCCTTTCTCTCGACCAATGGGATTCAATCTCCCTTCACCTGTCACTATATAAGCTGTGTCCTTTCTAATGTGTCTTCAGTTATTGTTTGTTACTGATGATGGCCTAACCGTCGAAATCGATTTAACATTGTAACTCTTTATTTTCGTGGAAATAGACAACGTTTTTCACTAACTTCCGTTTTGAAATGGGTTTCCACAATTTCGTCGCGAGTGATTTAGTTCGTAACGAGTTGTGGTTAGCATGAGTAATTTTATTCATCAGCAGGCTGCATTGTTGTTTTTTCTCTCTTTTTCTGTCAATTAGCGGTTAATTTTAATTTTAATTTTAGCTTTGATTTTGTTTTTAATTTAATTTCATTAGTTGTTATTAGATATAGTAAAAGAAGTGTTGTATGATTTTGCTTTTTAAGATATCTCGGTTGATGAGACATTCAGAAAAATTGCATTTTGTGTGTGGTCGCTGCAGACAAGCTTTGAGCTTAAGCAGCATACAGTAAAGTTTTAATTGTATTTTATTCATTAATAAAGAAATTAAAAAAAAGCCACAGTTCCTTTGAGCCTGACGGCTAAAATAAAAAAAAACATGAATATGCTTTAGCCGTACACGACTCACTCCTCGTCGATTCTCTGAACCCGACCCCCCATCGGCCTCTGAACTCTGTTTATCATTCAAAACAAAAAAATGTTTTAGCTCCTCGCTCTAACTTTATTATAGAAATGATCACGACCATTGAGCTCTTGTGAGATGATGATCTCCTAATAGAAACTCGCGAGTAAACATTCACTTTATTATAGAAATGATCACGACGATTGAGCTCTTGTGAGATGATGATCTCCTAATAGAAACTCGCGAGTAAACATTCACTTTATTATAGAAAGAGGCTAAAGAGGCTACATACGAAATTACAGCTTCCTATAGTGTAAAGTATAGAAATTACCAATTAAAATAATTTAACCACCGCTTCACAAATCTAACCGTTCTCGCAATATTCGGATCACCTGCTATGAATCACATAATCGAAACACCAGCTCAATGAAATCATCAGAAATTAACAAGCGGTTGCAATCATGTTCACAATATCAATAATTGAGAATGATCACCTGTGTGTAAACAATTATTCATATAACCATGCTCATAACTCAGCTTGTTGGCCACGCACTTCGCAGTAGTTAATATAGTATAGTTGGATAAATCGAGAGCTTTCGAACGAATGGTCAACGAATTTTGTGGGATGAAAAACGACGAAGTATCATATCCCTAGCAACGACTCGGTTGTAAGCGGAAATCATCACAATTATTGGCGCTACTTTCGTTGCACTCTCGTGGGACATTTTTCGGTAGTTAGGTCACGGCTAAAGCATATTCATGCTAAAAAAAAAAAAAAAAAGATTGTGAGGAAAACGCTTGCATACGAGTCTGCAACGCATTGGGACATTTTCATGTGTTTACCTATGAATGGTCAACGTCATTTCTGATGGTCATAATCATCGTTATGGCCACTTGGGACAATTTTTTTCGTGACGAGTTTTTTGTTATGTGCCATATGAAAGACATGAAAATGTCAAAATTAGATTCTACGCGAACTTCATGATTTCGCGACCTCTCACTCGGTTTTCTTGACCGTTTCGCAAGAGCGCAAAATTTCCGAACTACCGAAATTGCGCTAAACATGGATTCTGGTAAACGCCAAGTGTGGAATATATATTTTTTGAAGTGTAAACTTCTATAGGCGCACCACGTCGAAAAATTTAGGGGGGTGTGAATACGATTTTAAAGTCACGTTTTTTTCCGTCATGCTGTTTTGACAACCAAGCCGTTGCTGGGGAAATGAAACTTCTTTATTTTCCACCGGAAAAAATCATTATCCACTCGTTGGAAAGCTCTCGATTTATCACGCATTTCTTTTGTACTTGTTCTTGTATTCATGTCGTAGTTTTATATTTATTTATGTTATAAATGGATATAGTATGCCGCTTGTTTTGTTATTTTATATTTATTTATGTTATAAATGGATATAGTAAACAATGCCGCTTGTTTTGTTGTCACTTGGTTGAGAAGTTAATCTTGCTTATAGTAATTGTAGACGCGCATCATAACAGAAAATTACCTACTTAGGTACTCTGTTCTAATTTCGATTTTTAAAACATTTATGTCGTAGTTTTAAACTTATTTACATATACGAATTAGCGGGAAGAAAGCATGTTCCATTTTTTAGCATTTTAGCCGAAGGCTCAAGGCGGAAAGTTAACGATGGTCCAGGGGCGGAGCCTGTCCACTTTTACTTTCCCAACATCCCAACAGAGCGGAAAGTAATGTCCAAATCGTCATAGAAGTTTACACTTCTCCCGTGTAGTCTTTAGCACACTTGATTTTTTTTTTTTTTTTTTTTTTTTTTATTTTGCGTGAAAAAATCATCTTTTTGGCGTGTGTTTGCACATCGAAATTTCACAATTTCCCATTTCCTTTCCCTCCTTCTTTCTCAACCGGGCAGACAGCTGGATATGGTGGAGTTAAATTTAAAAAAAATGTTGGTAGAGTTGATACGAAGAAAGTTTAATCACTCTGACAAATCAGTAAACTCATCAGCAAAACGGTCGATACCGACCAACTTAATTTAAAGTATAATGAGGTCACATTAATAAGGATTTTTAATGAAACGTTCAAAAAACGCTTCAGTTTAATTGGGTTTTCATTCATTCACACGATTCAATCACATGATATATTTTTAATGCCGTCGGATCAACAGCAGCCTGTGCGCATGCGCGAACGAATTTCTCATAACGTCGATTTCTCATCATCTGTTGGTCCGATTTCGTTCAAAATATGAATGAATTTCATTGCCGTCACATAAATAGTAGTCTGTGCGCATGCGCAAACAATAATTAAATATAACGTCTGCTTTAGTAACATCTATCTGTCCGATTTCATTCAAACGCGGGAGTAGATGGGTATACGTTCCAGGAAAATTCCCTATGAATTATATTGAGATTAGTGGAGTAATGACTATAGCTCACGAGCAAAACTAAAATTGATCGACAAAGTTAAAACTCCGAGCCTAATGGACCTATTTTTATGATATTTCAAGGATTGAGCGGTTTAGTTCCTAGACATTCCCCTATATATTTCATTGCCGTCGGAATATTAGCAGTCTGTGCGCATGCCCAAACGTTAATTTCTTATAACTTTGACTAATCTATCATTGCGATTCGCACTTTGTTCTTCTACTAAAAACCTCATTGAAACAATCCCTCACATCCGCGGAATCTGTCCATGTTCGGAGGCCCTTAGAAATCCAGCACACGATAAAATTCGGACTGCCGTCGCTGATCTGTTTCGGCAGAAAGGTTGGGAGGTACCTACATGAGGAGGTCCATTTGGATGGGAATGGTGGCCGTCAAAACAGGAGGGCCGACATAATTGCCATTGATCGCCATCAGGATCGAGCTCTCTTTTTGGATCTCACCCTTCGTTGGGAAACTAATGATGGCAACCAGGATTTGGCCGTTAACGAGGAGAAGAGGTCAATCTACCTGCCGACCATCCCGTTTTTTCGAGATAAATATGACATTGCCAGCTGGGAAGTATTCGGACTATGGTTCGGTGTTCGTGGAACAGCCTCCTCAGTTTTGTGCAATTTTTTCAAAACATTCGGCCTGAAGAAGAGCAACTTAGTAAAATAGTGCCTACCCGTCTTGAGAGACACTCTTCACATTGTTCATAGACATTCATATATCTATATACAAGTACTTAAAATATTCATACAAATATTGACTAATCTGAAAATTTTCAAAGGTTTAATCATGATACCTACCTATTGTTTAATAACTATTTCTTATATGTTTTTTTAATGTGACTATCATTGTTTGACTCGTTATGCTGTGTCTTATGGCAACCCAGAATATGGGCAGCTCGCCAATTTTACTGTAAATAAAGTGGTTGTTCTCTCTCTAAACGTCCATGTTACAATATGTGAGGAAGCTGTACTGGCCTCCCAACTTGGCAGACGTTTTTACGGCGTTTGGGAGTGAGAAGCTTCTTCAACGGCTTTGCAGATTTTCGCCTATCGCACAACCGTAGTGGCAAATGAGGTGGTGGAATCACACATCTCACCCAGACTGAAAATAAATATATCTCTAATGTTGGGTCGTAATGTAGAAGAAGAAGAAAGAAATCGTTTACTGAACACATAGCTCTTCACAATGAAAAATATATTTGTTATCAAAATAAACATTACAATGTGGTTGGCGTAACCGTCCGTCGGAGGTTCGAACCATATTCATACTCGTTAGTTTTTAATTTCCTATTGAAAAATATTAAAGTAATGCATAAGTTTCCAAAAAAATTATTTCAAAAAACCAGGTGTGCTTAAGACCACACGGGAGAAGTGTAAACTTCTATGACGATTTTCTGCTAAAAATAATAAATATAAAATATATTAATTATGGAAATGATTTTCGATGCCAAAAAAATCTTGTAAAGACCAATTTTGAAGTATACAAAATTTTTATTCAAACATTATTAAACTTTTCTTACACATGAACTAGTCACAACATTGTTTCTATATTTTCTGTTTACATTATTATTTTATTCTTTATTTATTAACCGTCAACAATAGTGCTATCATTATTACAATCATCTGACGAATCTAGAAAATAAATTATTGGCTCATGGTAACTGAAATAAGAGATAAATGTTCTTGACTAAATTTTGTGTAGGTAACTTTCTGTTTTGGTGCGCATCTACAATTACTATAAGCAAGATTAACTTCTCAACCAAGTGACAACCAAACAAGCGGCAAGTAAACATACTATATCCATTTATAACATAAATAAATATAAAACTACGACATGAATAGAAGAACAAGTACGAAAGAAATGCGTGATAAATTGAGAGCTTTCCAACGAGTGGAGAACGATTTTTGTCCGGTGAAAAATAAAGAAGTTTCATTTCCCCAGCAACGGCTTGGTTGTACGTGAAAATCAAAAGAAAAAACAGCGTGACGGAAAAAAACGTGACGGTAAAATCGTATTCACACCCCGCTAAATTTTTCGACGCGGTGCGCCTATAGAAGTTTACACTTCAAAAAATATAATAAATTACAACCAATAGCCATGTGTACCTACCTGGTATTACTATATAATACATCGCGTCATGTAGGGAATCAGCCTTAATTTTTTCTTATAAATGAAACTGTTCTACAAGAAACTTCCTGTAGCGCCAAGCATCTTTACAAAATTGTATTAAGCAAGACCATCGCATACCTCCATTTAGAATTTGTATTGCCCTATCGAGAGATTTCCACTGTTAAATGAGGCCCATCTATATTCCTTGGGCCACACACAAACACACAAAAAACGAAATACATCATCCCGCTCTCTTAAATTGCACAATGAGCATTCTTCTCTTGTGCTCGAACAATGTGGCCTACCATTTAAACTTAACAATTCACTTCCCAACTTGAAGAGCCAACAAGCACCACCCAACCCAATATCATCCGTCTGCTTAATGCAGCTAGCGCATTTCTTAATGGGATCTAATTCTCTATATAATGTATAGGTCTGCGATTCATTCACCTTGAGTCGGAAGCTGGCGAATTTCTCATTGTGATAGCTTGACAGTAATTTCCCTACATTATCTTTCAATTCACTGCCATCGAGTGTTTCTGACGGGTTGGGAAGCTGATATCTCTCTGCCAATTCCCCGTAGTGCCCCTCCCAAAAATTCTCTTACGTGCAACCTCACCCGCGACAATCCTTGGCAGGCGAGAATCGGACATCCCAGCTACCTTGGTAACATAGCCATGGTGCAGACTTAGGGTATAGGTGGACAGCGTACTTAGTTCCGTTTCCGGCAATGAATCAGCTCGACCGAGCCTATTGTGTATGTGGTCAAAGGGTACTAATCGACCCGACCGGTCGATTCCCCCAATGAAGACATCAAATCGAACGCTGTAAACAAATCGCGAACAGATTAGCCCAATGAACTCACTGCCAGTTCTCAATATGCCGCTGATTAGGGAGGTAAGATCCAACGGGGAAAGGTAGTCTTGGTTATGAAGTTTCGGTACGTGCGACATCGCGGACTAACGTTGGGTGTAAGGTGGCGGTGTGATCGTTTTGGAAGTTGTGTTGCTTTTATTGTTTTAGAAAAAACGGAAACAATGACAAGTACAGCGGTTCACAATCATGAATGTTTGAGTGATGACGAGATAAAATGACTGGAGATAGTTCACATGGTAAAGTCAATTGAAGACCCGACAGTACGTCCCAACGAAATAATTCGACGATCGATGTTCGACTTTGTCGGCGCAACTTTGAAAGACATCACCAGTCTTCGGCAAACAACAATTTACAGGCAGCGCAAATCCGAGTACCCTAAAAATCCTTCTTCTTTAGAGCATTACAAATTATGAATAATTAATAATATACAATACTTACAATACAATACAAAAATAATTACAAATGTTGGAATCGAAGCAGAGCGACATTTGCACTCTAGGCGGTTACCATTTTCTTTTCGTCAATGAGTCTATCGTTGCTGTAACGTGTGGTGACGATTTGCGAGCCCTCTGCGATGATGAAATGATTCTATTTGCAGACGGCACATTTAAATACGCGCTTTTCTATCAAATGTATTCCGTTCACGGTTTCAAAGGAGGGATTTACGTCCCACTTGTTTTTGAGAAAGACGTATATATACGGCAAAGAACTCGAACGACACCAGCAAAAGTACTACATGCTCCACAATCCCTCCTATCAGGACAAATCGATATCCACGAATTCCTCATACAGATCGGACAGCTTCATGTTCCCAAAACTATTTCGCTGACAGGTACGACGAGTGCACCTTCATTTACTGTACTGCATTGCATCACTGTACTGCTGAATACAATAATACTTGCACAGGTACATACTTTCAACTAATTTCCTCATTTTCCTAGTTTAAATCTGCAGGTCGAGTTGATGCACACACTCCTCGGGCGTCCAGGTCGAGTTGTTTCGTTGCCCCGTTTCCAGGTGTACAATATAATTTGGGGCATAGATGGGTAGGTGAAAAAGCTTTTTTAAAAATAATAGCTGCACAGCTTCTACACTATAGTACTCCATAAACCCCCAAACCTGCGCACTATACGCTAAGATTGCCCGTACTATAGCATTAAAGACCCTGAGCTTGGCCTGCAAAGGAAGGCTGGAACTGCCCAGCGCATTACCCCAAACATAATTCATAGCGAACTTTGCCGATTTAGCCTTCAGCTGGAGGTGCTTTGCTAATGAAAGTCTGGGCGTTAATGCCACTCCTAAGTAAGTGTACTTAGAGACAATATCAATTGCTTCACCTTAATAATCCTTTTTTTCGGTAGCTCACCGCCTTCCTCCATTTTGGAAAATGAAAATTTAATGTGTCATAATGTATTTCATTTATAAATTATATGGACGAGTGAACATTTTAATGTTACCGTGGATTAGTTCATCGCACTTTACAGCTCTGCATTTGTAAGAAACATAGGTAAAGCAAATGCATTGTATGATATAATTTCTAGAGAACGACAATCAAAAAGTAATGAAAGTAGTTTCACAAAATGGGATTAGAAAGGTATGAAACAGTGTTACCTACCTACTTCGTACTGGTCTCGTATTAAAAATTGTAGAACTCTGCAATAATAGGCAGTGCGGAGGTCGTGGGTTTTAGTCATTATATATAGAGATGAAAATCAGGGAAGCCCGTTTAAAGAGAATATTCCACCGTCACATTTGGAGGACAGCAATGGAGTTTGTTGCGTGATTGGCCAAAATCGTAGAATGAGGTATTGTCGGCCGTGATGTTGTTCATCGTTGTATGTTGTCGGGATTCGGCCCAAGGAGAAAGAAATAATTCCAAAATCTTTTTAATTATTTTAATTACGTTTTGGTCACCATTCTGTGGCTATCATCAGATAGGTTAAAAATATTTTAACCACCTGAGTATTGCTATAACGTCAATTACCAGGTTAGTGCACAATTTAAGTCCCCTAAGTTGGGCAAATTCATTTTATATTATTTAAATTTCATGCCACCTGAGTATTGCTATAATGTCAATTACCAGGTTAGTGCACAATTTAAGTCCCCATAGATGGGCAATTTAATTTAAAATCCCCAATGTTGGGCAAATAAATGTCTATATATATTTTGATTTCCTAAGGTATAAGTCTCCATAGTTGAGCATCCTTTTTGTCTCGATTGTTTAATGAAGATACTTCTTGTGAAGCTTCATTGACAATCCAGTTTTAATTTCTATTCCCCCATCCAAAACGCCAATGCAGCTATTTATGATTGAATGAGCATTAGTTTTCAGCTATTAACTATTCCACCCAGTTAACATCCTTGATCTTCAATCAAGGGTGTCTTTAAGGGGAGGATCGTAACAGAGTTACCTCCTGAGAGGTCCATCAAGCTCCCATCAGAGCACCAGAGATAGCGCTGTCGGCGTCCCGTTGATGAATCAATGGGCGCTGCGGGCTGTTCTCGATCATTTTCGAAGCTGGGTTTGGCGTTGGATGGAATTCCAGGCGACTGGAAAACTAACCTTCCCCGAACATGGCTCATTAAAAGCTATTAGTAGGGGTGGTATCTCTCTGACGGGATGCCTGTTACTCTCCTCTACCTTTTTAAGAGGATTTAGGCCCCCATTGCACCTACAGGGGGGGGGGGGGGGCACCTAAATTCCTTATAAATTTCATTAGACTTTTGTTGTCCAAGAGATGCTCCCTGACAAATTTAAATTTCGTAGGGTGAACAGGTAAGAATTTCGCTCACATAGTTAATCAGAATAGAACCCGTAGTTGTTTTCATCCTTTAATGCCCTAGGGATGCTCCCAATCGAATTTCACATTCCTAAGGTGAATAGGAGATTATTTAGCTAACTCAGCTAATCAGAATACAACCCATCAATTCATTAATCAATTTCAACTTCCTAGAGAAAATAGAGAATTTAGCTCACTTAGCTGATTAGGAGTTTATTCGTATCCCTGAGTTTATTCGTATCTTGATGTCCTAGAGAGTCTCGCTATCAAATTTCAACTTCCTATGGTGACAGGGAGAGAATTTAATTCACTTAGCTGATCAGGACTTGGTGTAAGTGGCTCTGAAACCTCAGAAAGCACTTGATCAGGTCACATGTAGCTTATTTTCCGAATTTCATCAAAATTGGCTAAAGAGAACATAGGTAGAAGTGGGTGGGGAAAAAACGAGGGGAGACGAGAAAAAAAGGAAAGTCCGAAAATGTGGATGTTGACGCCTCGTTTTAGAATCGATCTACCGTTACAAGTTTAACATCAGGCGACTCAGGGGTTATCCTCCTTCCAGGATATGCAAAGAAAATTAGGTTTAAGTCGACAGGGTGAGGTCGGGAGGAGGCCAATCTCGGACCAAAGTTCTATAGGTGGACCAGGGATGGTAATTTCATTTCATCTGTTCCCTATGAACAACACCCTAAACAGGACGTCCTTCATCTTTTCACTCTGGAAATATACTTCGGTGGCAAGCTCGCCTCAAGATCATCTGGGTGCTTCGAAAATAGAATGTACTAAAAAATACACTGCCAAGGAAATGGCACATGAGCTTCCTCGTGACCTTCACAGTACGTCACCATTAAATTCCAGAAAACTAGAAACGACCGGTTCTGGCATCAGGGAATTAATAAGGTGGGAAATCGGAAGCTGAATGGTACATATAATAAATGAAATGAATAAGGAAAATTTTGATTTTAATATGTGACCATCCTGTGACCGTAACAAAAACATCACTTTCGCGCATGCGCCTAGCGTACCGCTGCTGATGATCGCGAAGAATGTGATACGGGACCTCAAGAAACCTTGCCCGCATCATCCCTAAAAATCTGACCGAAATCCGTTCACAATTGCCTGAGTTATGACCGAAACAAGAAAATTTTGTTTGCGCCTGCGCAGAGACTACCGTTGATTCGATCATGACGGAACTGATAGGGGACCATGTAGAGCTATACCCGCACGATCCCTAAAAATTTGAAGAAAATCGCATCAAAATTGTGGAAATTACGGCTTTTGCAAGGACCGTAACAAGAATATTTCGTTCACGCATGCGCAGAGCGTACTGCTGATGCAATTATGATGATTGTCTTATGGGACCTCAAGGGACTTTACCCACGTCATCCCTGAAAATCTGACCGAAATCCGTTCAACATTGACCGAGTTATGACCGTCACAAGGAATTCACGTTAACGCCTGCGCAGAAGCTACCGATGATTCGATCATAATGAAGTTGATAAGGAACCATCTAGAGCTTAACCCGCACGATTCCTGAAAATTTTGTTAAAATCGAATCAAAATTGTGGAAGTTATGGCTGTTACAAGGAAATGTGGACGGACAGACAGACAGACAGACAGACACGGAACCAAGTTTGTTCAGGAGGCTTTGAAACGCAGAATGCGAGTGGAAATTTTGATTTTGGAGCAAAAAATTTTTTTTCATTTCGAAAATGAAAACGAAGCTTCCGGTGCCTTGCAGTCTCGGAAGCAAAAGGTAATGAAGTAGTAATGACAGAAAACGCTACAGGCCGCTCGTACGTTCTCTCGTATGGGAGAAGAGCTGTGAGCATTGAAAATGTCTCATTAATTTCAATGTTTTTATTGTTTTAAATAAAATAACAATTACAAAACACAAAATAAATATTGACACACAATTAATGAATTTGTTGTAAACCTGCTGGCCGAATTGAAACGGAATCTTCAATAATAACACCTGTATTTAATGTTCTAAATAAACTTACATTACGTTAATTAAATTACTGATTTCATTGCTAGTATAAACAATCATAACAACACCTAACTTGTTTATAGGTTGCGTGAAGTTTTTTTCTTTGCATAACAAAATTTCCGTAACAAAATTTCCGGTTGACCCGTCAACAAAGATATTTTCAATGTCAAAACTAAAATAGTTACATGTTTTCATGTAAGCGTTCGTGTACACTAATAAGAGTACACGGAGTGAACAATTCGTAACCAAGCATTTATTTTTTGTTGACTACGATCTGGAAATATATTTTTCTTAGCTTTGAGTTCCAAGAATGTTTGCAATTTAAAGAAGAATATTTGTATTGTATTGTAATAACTACGTGTGTAGCAAAAGTCATTCCTAGAAAGTGAATGGTGAATGATTTCAGTTATCAGCACAGAATGTATTTTAGCATTGGCGTCTCCAACCGAAAACGAAACGTTTAGGTAAGTGTAACAAAAATGTGTTGCAACAATTTCTGATGATTTCCGCTTATAACCGAGTCGTTGCTAGGGAAATAGTTCTTCCCACAAAATTCGTTGACCATTCGTTCGAAAGCTCTCGATTTATCCAACTCTTTATCATACTATGTTCACTACTGCGAAGTCCGTTGCCAACAAGCGTTATGAGCATGGTTATTTGAATTATTGTTTACACACAGGTAATCATTCTCAATAATTGATATTGTAAACATTATTGCAACCGCTTGTTAATTTCTGAAGATTTCATTGAGTCGGTGGTGAGCCGTTGCGCTGGTGATAAATAAATAAAAAACTTGACATAGTAGTGATACCGCGAAATTAGAGTGAGTCATGTCATAATATGACATTTATACAAATCCGAGAAACACGTGTTTCACGGATTTATATAAAATGCGTGAGCTAAAACACATTCTATGTTTCAATAATTTCATTCGAGCTCAAATAAAGTTTATTAATTGTAAAATAGAACATTCAAAAATGTATGTACAAAATTATGCTGAAAAATCTACTTGAATTCCATTAAAATTTGCTAAAAAATCTTTAAAAACTGCGAAAAGCTGAAAATCCGAAAGCTTTTTTTGAATAATAGATTATTATTTTGAATACGGTTTTTGTCATGAAATTAATATTTAACAGTTTCTTTGCACTCAAAAAGGTAATTATTCAAAACGATTTAACATGATATAATAAGATAACAAGAAAATTCGCTCATACAATTATGCTGCATGACGAGAACTTTTTAATCATAATTTTGTGCAAAGCCCTTGTTAATCCTTGGTCATTTAGTTTTGACTAAAATTCTGCCAAAAGTAACAAGTTTTACGGTTTTTGGCCGTTTTAGCGAATTTTCTTAGAAAACAAAGCTATTGCAATGGCTCCAAAAATTTCAAAATAAAAACTTTCAAAAATTTTCTTCATCGAAATCTGTTTTGAGGCATTCTGAAATGATTCCTGGATTTTAACGTTTTTTATATGTGTATATATGTGTGTGTGTGTGTGCGCGTGTGTGTGTGTGTGTGTGTGTGTGTGTGTGTGTGTGTGTGTGTGTGTGTGTGTGTGTGTGTGTGTGTGTGTGTGTGTGTGTGTGTGTGTGTGTGTGTGTGTGTGTGTGTGTGTGTGTGTGTGTGTGTGTGTGTGTGTGTGTGTGTGTGTGTGTGTGTGTGTGTGTGTGTGTGTGTGTGTGTGTGTGTGTGTGTGTGTGTGTGTGTGTGTGTGTGTGTGTGTGTGTGTGTGTGTGTGTGTGTGTGTGTGTGTGTGTGTGTGTGTGTGTGTGTGTGTGTGTGTGTGTGTGTGTGTGTGTGTGTGTGTGTGTGTGTGTGTGTGTGTGTGTGTGTGTGTGTGTGTGTGTGTGTGTGTGTGTGTGTGTGTGTGTGTGTGTGTGTGTGTGTGTGTGTGTGTGTGTGTGTGTGTGTGTGTGTGTGTGTGTGTGTGTGTGTGTGTGTGTGTGTGTGTGTGTGTGTGTGTGTGTGTGTGTGTGTGTGTGTGTGTGTGTGTGTGTGTGTGTGTGTGTGTGTGTGTGTGTGTGTGTGTGTGTGTGTGTGTGTGTGTGTGTGTGTGTGTGTGTGTGTGTGTGTGTGTGTGTGTGTGTGTGTGTGTGTGTGGGGGTTGCTGGGGTAGGGTAACTGTTGGTGTTTTTATCTCTTCGGAGCTCCTTCATATCCCTACCCAAGTCATGGTCATACGTCCCCGTCGTGCAACCCGGGCACCCTCTGGGTGAACAGAGGGTGGCAGAATGACCCTCTGGCGATTAGGGGGGAGACTCGTGTCAATGAGTCTCCTGTCCCTTTTCCATGTGTCTCCCTGTTATGAATACGAACAACGACGAGCCTCATAACCCCCCCGTGCCCATTGGCACGCGGGGTTCTAGGGGAGGCGCTCGGGGGCGCTCCAGGCAGGGGCGTCGGTCATCCTCCCCCTCATCTTCATCCTCTTCATCCTACCCTTCATCCTCTTCCTCTGCCCTGTATAATGCCCACCAGTGTGCCCATTGTGAGAGAGCCTTCAGTTCCAAGCGTGGCCTCAGTGCCCACGTCTGGCAGAAGCATCCCGTGGAGGCCAACGCTGCAATTGACATAGAGCGAGAGCGGCCCAGGTATGCTTCTGAGGATTTGCGGCGAATGGCAGCAGAGGAGGCAGAGGCTGTGCGCAATGGGGTACGTCATATTAATGTATTTTTGCAACAACGTTTTCCCATGCGCACGCTTTCTGCCATTCAATCTCTTCGCCTGAGGCCCCACTATAAGCAGCTTGTCCAGGAGGCGATCCTGGCAAATAGCCGTGGGGCCTCTCCCGCATCTCCTACAGGCGTGGGGCAACAGCCCGCCATTCAGCAATCCTCCCCCGGGACCTCCGGTCTTCTTGAAGACTTGAAGACTGAAGTGTTGAGGCTCGGGGAGCAGGTAGGCCGTATTGATGGTTATGAGAGTGCCTACCTGCAGGACCTGGTGAGGCGGGCTGTTGAGAGGCCTGAAGGCTTGGAGGACGAGGTTGCAGCCTACATACAGAGGATCTTCCCACGGGTTGAGGAAGCGACCGTGACGGGGCATCAGGGAGCAGTTCCTCCTATTTTGGTGCCTCGTGGAGGTCGCAGAGCAGCAAAACAAGCAAGAAGGCGGGAATATCAGCGGGTCCAGAAGTTGTGGAGGAAGCATCCGGCTCGTGTGGCTGCGGAGGTACTGGAAGGAGCTGGGGATGAGCAAGTTTTGCCCCCTCTCCAGGAGTTTGTGGACTTTTGGGAGCCACTCTTGAGTGCTCCCAGCCACAACCCTGGCGAGCCGGTGGTACCCCCAGCTTCCACCAGGGATTCCTTGCGCAGCATAATGTGCGCGCCGGTGCTTCATGACGAGGCACATAAGTGCCGTGTCAAGAACTCCACTTCTGCTGGACCTGATGGTGTTTCTGCCCGACGCTGGAACAAGACACCAAAAACAGTTAAGCTGCTCATCCTCAACTTACTGCTTCTATCGGGAAGACCCCCGAAAGCGTTGGCCCGCGCCCGGACAATTTTCATCCCAAAAAAAGGATTAAGTGGGCCTGGAGGCTACCGCCCGATATCTATATCGTCTGTAGTCTTCCGCCATTTCCAAAAGATTCTGGCATCTCGCCTCCAAGCTGCTGGTGTCATAGGTGACGTCCAGAGAGCATTTCGGCCAGCGGATGGCACAGCGGAGAACCTTACAGTTCTCCAAACTGTCATTTCGCTGGCCCGTATTAAGAAACGGCAACTCCATCTTGCCGCTCTGGACGTCGCTAAGGCCTTTGACACCGTTAGCCATTTTGCCCTGACCGATTGTCTTCGTGGTGTCGGGGCACCTGCTCGTTTAATTGAGTATGTTGCTCGTCTGTACCACGA
The DNA here is from genome assembly GCA_030762985.1 of Adelphocoris suturalis. Taxonomy (NCBI): domain Eukaryota; kingdom Metazoa; phylum Arthropoda; class Insecta; order Hemiptera; family Miridae; genus Adelphocoris; species Adelphocoris suturalis. The sequence continues at coordinate 12,141,052 of CM061046.1, forward strand.
AGGCGTGACGGTCCTCGAGGCACGAGGTGAGATGTCAGGGGATGTTGTCATTGGGCGCGGGGTACGCCAGGGGGATCCTCTGTCGCCACTCCTCTTTAACCTGGTCGTGGACACGGCCTTGGGTAAGCTGCCAGCTGAAATAGGGTTCGATCTCGCCCCTGGGGTGCGAGTAGGTGCACTGGCTTTTGCCGATGATGTAATCCTACTCGCCGAAACCCGTGAGGGCTTGCAGGTCGCCCTCAATGCCTTTGCTGAGCAGCTAGCCAGGTGTGGTTTGGTGGTTAACCCAGATAAGTGTGGGTCAGTCTCCCTGGTCCCGTCAGGTCGCCAGCATCAGGTGAAGGTGGTGGATGAGGAGTGTTTTGTCATAGGACAGTCACCCATCCCCACCCGATCCGTGCTGGAGGTTTGGCGGTACCTTGGAGTTGACTTCATGGGTGTGGCCACCATTGCCGCAAGCCGTGTGGACCTTGGTGGGGCACTAGCTCGTATCACCAAGGCTCCATTGAAGCCACAGCAGAAGCTGCGCCTCCTTCGCACGTACTTACTGCCAAAGCTGACCTATGGGCTAGTCTTTGGTAGGCTTACTGCGGGGAGGCTGCTAGAGTTAGATCGTGAAGTTCGCTCTGCTGTGCGCTCTTGGCTAGGCTTTCCACCTGGTGTCCCAAGTGCCTATGTCCATGCACCGGTCAAGGCCGGTGGGCTCGGTATTGTCTCTCTCTCAGCTAGCATACCATCTTTACGCCGCCAGCGCCTGCTCGCCCTTAGGGGCTCGAGCTGGGAGGTCGCTCGCACTGCTGCTGACCTTGACTTTGTCAAGCAGCAGTTGTTGTGGTGCGACCGAGTAACACCAACTGCTCCCAAACCCAGCTCATCTGCTGAGTTCGCTGCTGCGCTGCATGAGTCAGTAGATGGTAAAGAACTCCGACAGTGCTCTGAATCCCCCATTTCTTCCCAGTGGGTGGAATGGGCTTCAGAGGGCATTGGCGCCCGCGACTACCGCCATTTTCATGCCGTCCGGGTGGCCACATTGGCCACCTCGGTGAGGTGTTCGAGGAGTAGTCGCGGGACAGTGGATACCCTTTGCCGTGCCTGTCGGGGTAAAAATGAGAACCTGTATCATGTAGTGCAGCAGTGTCCTCGTACTCACGGTGGCCGCATTCTCCGTCATGATGCGGTTGCCAAGCAGATAGCAGGCGCTCTGTCATCCAGCGGTTGGGCTGTTGAGAGAGAGAGACTATATCACATGCCGAGTGACCGGGGCAAGAAGCCAGATATCGTTGCGATCAAGCCCGATGGGTCTGCCATAATCCTGGATGTCCAGGTTGTCAGTGGCAGCATGGACATGGAGCAGACCTGGCGGGCTAAGAAAAGTAAATATGATAGAAATGATCTGCGACAGGCGATATCTGAGCTAAAAGGAGTGGCACCTAATAACATCAAGGTCATGGCTGCGACCTTGTCATGGCGCGGGGTGTGGTGCGGGAAAAGCGCCACGGAGTTACTCGAGTTGGGCATCTCTGCAGGAGTACTCCGTGGTATCACCACCCGCGTCCTGAGGGGTTCTTACTTGAACTGGTGGTCATTTTATAGGGGCACTTCCTTTCATCCCATTCTTCCTCCTCGTCCTGCAACTTCCCTTATCCCTAGAGCCGGCGTCGGGTAAACCTGGGCGTCCTCCCCAATTTTTTATTTTATTTGTTTATTTTTCTTTTTTTAATGGTGTGCCCCCTCCGCCTTTGAGGGGAGTTTTGCAAAAAAAAAAAAAAAAAAAAAAAAAAAAAAAAAAAAAAAAAAAAAAAAAAAAAAAAAAATGTGTGTGTGTGTGTGTGTGTGTGTGTGTGTGTGTGTGTGTGTGTGTGTGTGTGTGCGTGCGTGCGTGCGTGCGTGCGTGCGTGCGTGCGTGCGTGCGTGCGTGCGTGCGTGCGTGCGTGCGTGCGTGCGTGCGTGCGTGCGTGCGTGCGTGCGTGCGTGCGTGCGTGCGTGCGTGCGTGCGTGCGTGCGTGCGTGCGTGCGTGCGTGCGTGCGTGCGTGTGTGTGTGTGTGTGTGTGTGTGTGTGTGTGTGTGTGTGTGTGTGTGTGTGTGTGTGTGTGTGTGTGTGTGTGTGTGTGTGCGTGTGTGTGTGTTTGGATCTGAAGACTGAAGTGTTGAGGCTCGGGGAGCAGGTAGGCCGTATTGATGGTTATGAGAGTGCCTACCTGCAGGAACTGGCGAGGCGGGCTGTTGAGAGGCCCGTTGGCTTGGAAGACGAGGTCGCGGCCTATGTACGGAGGATCTTCCCGCAGGTTGGGGATGCGACCGTGATGGGGCATCAGGGAGGACATCCTCCTGTGTCGGTGCCCCGTGGAGGTCGCAAAGCAGCTAAGCAAGCGAGGAGTCGGGAATATCAGCAGGTCCAGAGATTGTGGAGGAAGCATCCGGCTCGTGTAGCTGCGGAGGTACTGGAGGGAGCTGGGGATGAACAAGTTTTGCCCCCACTCCAGGAGTTTGTGGAATTTTGGGAGCCACTTTTGAGTGCTCCCAGCCACAACCCTGGTGTGCCGGTGGTACCCCCAGCTTCCACCAGGGATTCCTTACGTGGCATTATGTGCACGCCGGTGCTTCATGACGAGGCACATAAGTGCCGTGTCAAAAACTCCACGTCTGCTGGACCTGATGGTATTTCTGCCCGACGCTGGAATAATGCTCCAAAAAGTGTCAAGCTGCTTATCCTCAACCTGTTACTTCTATCGGGAAGGCCCCCGAAAGTGTTGACCCGTGCCCGGACCATCTTTATCCCAAAGAAAGGAGGAAGTGGG
>CM061046.1:12148850-12308850 GCA_030762985.1 Adelphocoris suturalis
CAACACCAACTGCTCCCAAACCCAGCTCATCTGCTGAGTTCGCTGCTGCGCTACATGAGTCAGTAGATGGTAAAGAACTCCGACAGTGCTCTGAATCCCCCATTTCTTCCCAGTGGGTGGAATGGGCTTCAGAGGGCATTGGGGCCCGCGACTACCGTCATTTTCACGCCGTCCGGGTGGCCACATTCCCCCCCTCGGTGAGGTGCTCACGGAGTAGTCGTGGGACAGTGGACACCCTTTGTCATACCTGTCGGGGTAAAAATGAGAATCCGTATCATGTGCTGTAGCAGTGTCCATGTACTCACGGTGGTCGCATTCTCCATCACAATGCGATTGCCAATCAGATAGCAGGCACTTTGTCATCCAGCGGTTGGGCTGTTGAGAGACTGTATCACATGCCGAGTGACCGGGGCAAGAAGCCGGATATCGTCGCCGTCAAGCCCGATGGGTCTGCCATAATCCTGGATGTCCAGGTTGTCAGTGGCAGCGTTGACATGGAGCAGACCTGGCGGGCTAAGAAAAGTAAATATGATAGAAATGATCTGCGACGGGCGATATCTGAGCTAAAAGGAGTGGCTCCTAATAACATCAAGGTTATGGCTGCGACGGTGTCATGGCGCGGGGTGTGGTGCGGGAAAAGCGCCAAGGAGTTACTCGAGTTGGGCATCTCGGCAGGAGTAATCCGTGGTATCACCACCCGCGTCCTGAGGGGTTCTTACTTGAACTGGTGGTCATTTTATAGGGGCACTTCCTTTCATCCCATTCTTCCTCCTCGTCCTACAACTTCCCTTATCCCTAGAGCCGGCGTCGGGTAAACCTGGGTGTCCTCCCCACTTTTTTATTTTATTTGTTTATTTTTCATTTTAATGGCGTGCCCCCTCCGTCTTTGAGGGGAGGTTTATTTAAAAAAAAAAAAAAAAAAAAAAAAAAAAAAAAAAAAAAAATGTGTGTGTGTGTGTGTGTGTGTGTGTGTGTGTGTGTGTGTGTGTGTGTGTGTGTGTGTGTGTGTGTGTGTGTGTGTGTGTGTGTGTGTCATTCCAGACGATAACTCTCGATAGAATTGAGATAAAAACTTCGTTCTTTCGCCAAAAAATCAAGCATTTCAAAAGAAAGGATGAGTTCGTTGAACAACACTTTTTGAGCACATTAAATTGGTCAAATTTCAAAAAATGTACTTAAAAAACCACTAAAATATTCCAGTCATGCAGCATGACCCCATGAGCGAATTTTTGAAGAAATCTTCGACATTTCAGTCGCTATTGATCGTGTTGAGAAATTTTAGTTTATGATTTTGATAGACAAACATGGAATCAAATTATTAACACACAAGTGGAAAAGCCCGTGTCACCACGGGATGCAAGTACAAACTTTTGTTAAACCATATGTTTAACTTAATAAACATATGGTTAAATCAAATCACATAACGAATACAAAGTATGAAAAGAACATGTGTTTTCGGGTTCGTCACTTTGCGCTCCCTCTACCGGCAAATTCTACAACATTCCCTCGTTTTTGCACTTTTTCTTGTTTTTTAATATGAAGGAATCTGATTTATAACTTGGTAGAATTATCTGCACCAGAATTTTCTTCGTTTTTGCACATTTTCTTGTTTTTTAATATGAAGGAATCTGATTTATAACTTGGTAGAATTATCTGCACCAGTTTTCTTCATGCCGGTCAGTTTAAAAAAAATTTGAAGAGAATCGGTGCAGGCGTTCAAGCGTTATCACTTTGTATGTATAATATTATTATAATAGATTCACAGAGTAAACTCATCAGTTGTGATTACTTTTTTTTTTTTTTTTTTTTTTTTTTTAAAGCACCTACTACCTACGTTTTAAACAGCATGGTTCTAAAATTGGTTATACAGGGATACTTCCATAAGAGTAGTTCAATCTGAATTTGGACAATGTTTCATGCAAATATTACTGATTTTTACAACTACCGAACGGCATTATTTCGATTTTTGACTGATTTTTCAACTTTAAAATTTTTGAAAACTTGATACATATTCTTATAGGAAATTTTACGCTGATTCCGAATATACCACATGTTAGTATGCTGAAAAAATTATTTCGCACAACAAATCGCAAAAAACAGGCTATTTTGAAATTTTTGACTACATTTTTGAAAATTTCAACCCGAAGATGTAATCCGATCATGCTGGGCAACGAACTTGAACTTCCGTTTTGTGTTCTTAACATTTTAAAATTTGTTTGAAGTTTCTAGAACAATTCTACGGACAGTTATCGTCTGGAATGACACATACATGTATACATACATATATACATACATATATACATACATACATAAAAAAATGCGTTAAACTTCAGAATATGATTCACAATAGCCTGAAACGGATTTCTGCATAAAATTTTTTCAAAAATTCACATTCTACAAATTTTGAGGCGAGAGCAATAGCTTAATTTTCTTCAAAAATTCGCTAAAAAGGCAAAAAACCGCTAAAAATTAACAAATTTATATTTTTTAGCAGAATGCTACTCGAAAAAAATTAATCGAACATGAACTAGGACATTTAAAAATTTAAACACAAAATTGTACTGAAAAATGTACTTAAATTTCATTAAAATAAGCTAAAAATCGACAGGAGTACTTGAAAAAATTGTAAAAATCCACAAAATCGTTTGTTCATTGGAATATTACTGACAAAAAGTTAATTTGCTATAAAATGTATAATGAAATTTTTATTTGTCCCCAAAGTGCTCAAATTTTAACAGAATTTAACATAAATGTAATACGAAGGTTTATGAAAATTCGCTCATACGATCATGCTGCATGACTGGAACTTTTTTATTCATCTTCTCCATGGAGGAGATAGGACACCAGAGGGAGACGAATGCCATCCCCTTCCCCCTACGTCTTGAGACGGGTATGAGCTCCTGGTCACGGATACCACTATTGGTCTATTTTGACAAATGCCACTGAGGTAGGACTCGATATATTTTATTTATTATCAGGAAATTCAATGAATTCAATAAATCTTGTATTTCCCTCCCTCCCCAGCCATCAGCACATACCTACCATTTCTACTAACTTATCGAAAATTAAATACACATAAGTACATTTATCATCATCATTCTCTCTTTTTGCTTCAAATTCTAACCACCATCCCTTTCTTTTTCCCTTCTGCCCTTACACGTCTCAACGTAGAGCGACGAAGGTAAAAGGTAGCCGAGTTTTATTTTTTGAGTCACTGGTAAGTGATTCTTAGAAATAAGGAGCAAGAGATGTTATTTCCCTTCTCATAACCTTCCAGAATGGCTGAGCAACACGAAATACCACGAAATACCTACGCAAACAAGGAAAGAGTGAAATGAAGTCACTCTTTAAGCAAACAATTTTGAAAAAATATCTTACGCGCCTACAATATTCATATGATAAGGAGAAAAAGTTCCATTTACTCCAGCAGTATTCGCCTTCGAAACGCTATTCATTTCTGGTCGACCTATACTTTGTTACTTATGTCAGTGCGTCTCGTTGCAATGGTTTATTGAAAGCTTGACAAAGCGAAACTCGCGTCTCGCTAAATTACTTGCTCTGAAAATTTCATCTATAATATTTAATATAACAGCTTGAAAGTCAGGTGCTTGTATTCGTCTTTATAGTATACACTATTTCACTTTAATAGGTTTCAGCAGCTACATACCGAAGGTAGAGGAAAAGTCATTGTTTTCTATCCTTTCTTGAGAATTTTCCTTTGTCAGGTAAGTAAAAACACGGAAGGTTGTGCAACGGGAAGGACTGTTGATTCCGGCCAAAGACTTAGATGTTTCAGAACGAGTCAGAATTCTGATAAGGAGGTTTTCAACATCTTGAGAAAGCAATACTATATAAAATATGTATGTAATAGTAAGCTAGCTATTTCTCAATATTGTATCTGAATGGAAAATGTAATCGGTACTACATGAAGGAATAATATAGTAATTGATTACTATGATACTAAGATTGATTGCCATTCTTGTTGATGCGATGTTCATATTTAGGTTTGCGTTTTTTAGGTGGCGAACCTTCCGGGGTAATACACACCTTCAGCCGGGAAATAAACATACGATTTTTATCTTCACTTGAAAATTCAGCAATGGTCTCTTGAAAGTCAAGTGGTTTACTAAAAACTGAATCTCTTCCTCTCTGCTGGTATTTAATTTTCAAATAACCCATTCCTACTCTCTGTAAAAAGAAAAAAAAAAATTTAGCACAGAAAACTGAGTATCTAGAGAGCCTGTTTTCATTTATTGGTTTCTCTTGACCACTCAGGTATTTTCCGATGGGAAAAGACAGACGTGGAAGGAATACTGCGATCCGCGCGCTGTGGAAATATCACAACGGGTATTATGTCGGATAGTGGAAGAGTATAGAAAAAAATAGGTTGGTAAAATAAAGTCATTTCCTCCACTCGATATACTCCGTTGGATATCCTTGGATCACCTACTTCTTCAGCGAGTCGTCTGAGTCCATCAGTCCACTCCTGTAATGAAAGATAACTGAGCAATTGTTAGTAGCCTTTAAAAAATTGTACGATAAATGATTCAAATCCCAAATGCATGGCTTGAATGGCGAGATTAATGATATTATAGCGAAATTCGACTCGTATAGTTTCCTACTATACAAAACCGTAGAATTAGTGGCTCTAAAAGCTAATTGGGATTAGATGAGTGGCTCTTGAAGCTAATTTCTATTCTTTACACTCTAGGAAGCTGTAATTTCGAATGTAGCCTCTTTAGGACATTTACTTGACGATGCCCAGGGTCCGGATCAGCTGAGTGGCTCTTAGAGCTTGCATACGAGTCTGCTACATAAAATGTCCCAATGTGTTGCAGACTCGTATTCGTTTCTGATGATTATCAAATACTTTCCCAAGCCGCTTGCCAAAGCAAGACTGAAGATGATTCGGGAAGAGTTGGACATGGCATCAAAGATGAGGAGAACAGGAAGACAGCTGCCAATGAGGGAAAGTGTTGAAATTGGCATTGTTGTGTTTCCAATTCTACCTACTCAAAATTAAACATTCGGCCTCAAAATATAAATTAACAAGTCTCGGTTATGTTTGTGGTTGTAAACAATGTGTCATAATCATATCGAGTAATATGAAAACAGTCGTGTTATGTCTTTACTTTGGCAGATAAACGAAAAAAGCGTTTCTTTTGATCACGTACAACCAAGCTGTTGCTGGGGAAATGAAACTTCTTTAGTTTTCACCGGATAAAAATCGTCCTCCACTCGCTGGACGCTTTCGATTTATCACGCATTTCTTTCGAACTTGTTCTTTTATTTATGTTGTAGTTTTATATTTATTTACGTTATAAATGGATATAGTAAACAATGAGGCTTGTTTTGTTGTCACTTGGTTGACAACTTATTCTTGGTTATAGTAATTGTAGACGCGCACCATAACATAATATTATCTAGTAGTTATAGTAGTAGTAGCAGTAGTAGGTTGTTTATTGTATTAAATCAATGACTATTACAAAGAGTTCAGGTCCACTTACACATTATCATTAGAAAAATGTATAATAGCTAAGTAATAAGTCAAATATCTTCTTCCTAATCTAGTTAACAGAGCATTACAGCTTAATGAAGTACATGCTAAATAAACGAGGTCATCGATATGAAATTAATATAAATAACAATAATCCGTTATGAATCCATAACATCCACGCTATACCTGTGGTACTCGTACAATATCCACAACAAGCCTATCCTGTTGTACACTATACAATGCTAATGCTGTACGTATCAGACACCTATTCGGTGAGCGCAATTGATCGAAGTGCTAGTGCTCTAGTAACAAAATGAAACAAATTTAACATTTTCTCCCTATCATCACCAAAATCGAGCAAATTAGCCAGACGATCCTCATCCTCAACCACTGGGAGCCCACATATGTATTTCGCAATGAATTGCCTTCGGTACGGTTCTAAGACCGGGCAACGTAGACAAAAATGGCAGAGGGTGTCAGCTTCTTTCATATTGCATAAGCTCTCGCTTCTAAACTTATGAGAAGTACCTCTATAATAAACAGTTAGGAAAAACTTTGAAGACAGGCGCAACTGGCACAACACCCTCTCAATCTGGACATTTTGAATGAGTCCCAAGTACTTCAGAAAATACAGAAAATTATCTACCTAGGTACTCTGTTCTAATTTCGATAAAAACATTTATGTCGTATTTTTAAATTTATTTACATTTACGAATTAGTGGGAAGAAAGCATGTCCGAAGGCTCAAAGCGGAATTCTCTTAAATTCTTTAAGAGAAATGCAGTTGCGCCGGAATGTGGCTGTTTTGGGAATAAACAATGTTCGTACATCCCACACACTGTTGTCAGTTTCTACCGTGCGAGGCCCACAACAATCAGGACTGGAGCGACTACCGAAATACACTCGAGCTATGGAATTTATTGACGATATTCCGTATTGTTATTATTGTGAGAAGTTGTGGAACGCCGTTCGAAGTGGGGGCACGAGTTTGACGTAAAAATAGATCATATGGAATAGCCGCTGTCGGTCAGGAGCCCTCGCATCGCGCTAGTCTTAACCTTTCAGCTGCGCCTTTCTCCCGCTCGAGTTGCCAACTGTTCTCCAAGGTAGGTCAATTTGTCTTAATCAATTGAGAATCTTGGAAACGACTCGCCAAAATGTTTGTTGTCATCCCAATTTATTCAGTTATTCATTGATGTCACTCCTTCAATAGGAAGTGCCTAATAAAGCCTGCGTGCATGCGTTTGGAGTGTTTATTACTCTTGTTGATTTTAGGCCCTTACTATATTGTTGAATGGATTTTTAACCACCAATATTGAAGCAATCCGTTTACTACACCTTAATGTACAAGCTTAGACATCATACAGCTGCCCTTGTTCTACAAATAATAATTCATACCAGAACTTCATGTAAATATTGCAAATACCAATGCAGATTTCACACATTGTTGAAGTGCGTAGGTACCCAATATCGAACTTAACATTATCCCTCACACTGAAAATAAATTCCAAGGTTATGCAATATGCTAATGCCCGAACCCCGCCTATTTGGAGGCTCGCCAAATATGCAACAGCTTGCTAAATATTGAGGGGCTGACAGGAGAGGGCAGATCTGTAAGTTATTCCGTCTTCGCCAGGCCCAGAGCGAGGCGGTTACAGCGAAACAGCGTTCATCATTTCGTGTCACGTCGAACGGGATGGAGATAAATTTTGAGAGCACTGCAAAAACGTGAAGAATTCCGTACAAAACGGGTTCTCTACCTGTCAAGTGATGAATTCAGTGAATGTGAAGCGACTTTCTGGAATTATGTTGGGGATCATTACAAAGGTATCCCAATTTGATATCTTTATGTCCAAAACACCGAGAAACTCTACTTTGTTTGAAGAAATCCTAGAAGCAAATAAATTAAGGGATCACTGTCGAAAAAACTTAGTTTCGGATTCGTGGTGGCCGAATCATGCAATACCTGTCCACTGAGACAAAATCTCACAATTCAGTAAATAGATATCAAGAAAAAGTCCCAGCTCAATAGAATGGTTCAGTGCGATGTAAACCAAGATCACATTTTGTAAAAAATCGATTTTCGCGTTTTCAAACAAATGGTTGCCCAATAGGTCTCGTTCAAGGGTTCACAAAAATTGTATAGGTCATTGGAAAGCTGTGTACATTCTAAATAATTTAAAAGAGATCTTCAAAAATGGTTCATTAATAAATGGTTTACAGCCAAAAAACTTCCGCCAAGTTTGTTGTGGCACATGGCTTCCTCGTTTACCTTTCATGAATGTAGATCATAGAAAAGTATTAAATGATTTGGAAAATTCCATATAAAAGTGTAAATCAAGAAGTAGGGTGAAATGTCATAATTGGGCAATTAAGAAACGAAAAAATGATACTCAATGTAATTTACGTTTGTGCAAACAGAGAATGAACTAATTAGTCGAAAACAATGAAATAGGTACCGCTGACAATAATCAAAATTGGATGAAAACTGTGGACATTAATGTCATTACAAGTATTCCACATGGTTCATGCGCAGTAGATATTAATTGTACAATTATGTTGATATTGATATGAGTTAATCAACTCATCTCCTTCCGACTGTCATCCAAATTTAAGCGAAATCGAACGAATAGGGTGTGAAAAATGGAGCATGATGGAATTTACGTTTGCGCATGCTCAGAATGAAGTATTGATTTGGCAAACAATGAAACTGATAGGGGACCATCTACAACCCAACCTGCGCTTTCTCTGACGATTTCATCAAAATCGGATGACAAAAATGGAAATTAAGGTTGTTACAAGGATTTCATATTAGCGCATGTGCAATAGCTATTAATGATACAATCATGTTGAAATTGATATAACATGATCAAATTGTCATCCCCCAACTATCATCCAAATTTGAGCGAGATCGGACGACTAGGGCGTGGGAAATGACGCTTGGTAGAATTTACGTTTGCGCATGCGCAGAGTGAGGTATTGAGTCAAGAACGGTGAAACTGATAGGGGACCGTCTACCCCTAGCCGGCACATCCCCTGAAAATCTCATCCAAATCGGATGAAAACTGTGGAAAATAAGATTGTAACAAGGATTTGCGGACACACGACAGACACACACACACACACACAGACAGACATGGAACCAAAGTTGTTCAGAATGGTCTAAAACAAGTGGAAATTTTGATTTTGGAGACCATAATTTTTTTTCTCCCGAAAGTGAAAACAATGCTTCCGCTACCTTTAGGTAAACTCAGAAGCAATACACTGAAAAAGTCCAGTCATTCAGCATGAGCGAATTTTTGAAGAAATCTTCGACATTTCAGTCGCTATTGATCGAGTAGAGAAATTTTAGAAGTACATAAATAGAACTTCTTCATAATTTCATGGCTGATATTTTCTAAGCCAAAGTCAGTATTAAAGCTACATCAAGTCCTAAAACAGTTGAGCGTAAAACATTAAAGAGAGCGACCGAGAGAATCGGAGGACGGAATATTTCACAGAGTAAACTCATCAGTTGTGATAACATTTTTTTTTAACAAGCACCTACTACCTACGTTTTAAACAGCATGGTTCTAGGATTGGTTATACAGGGATACTTCCATAAGAGTAGTTCAATCTGAATTTGGACAATGTTTCATGCAAATATTACCGATTTTTACAACTAGCGAACGGCATTATTTCGATTTTTGACTGATTTTTCAACTTTGAAATTTTTGAAAACTTGACACATATTTTTATAGGAAATTTTACGCTGATTCCGAATATACCACATGTAAGTATGCTGAAAAAATTATTTCGCACAACAAATCGCAAAAAACAGGCTATTTTGAAATTTTTTACTACATTTTTGAAAATTTCAACCCGAAGATGTAATCCGAACATGCTGGCCAACGAACTTGAACTTTCGTTTTGTGTCCTTAACATTTTAAAATTTGTTTGAAGTTTCTAGCACAATTCTACGGACAGTTATCGTCTGGAATGACACATACATACATATATTACATACATACATATATACATACAAACATACATACATAAAAAAATGCATTAAACTTCAGAATATGATTCAGAATAGCCTGAAACGGATTTCTGCATAAAATCTTTTCAAAAATTCACATTCTACAAATTTTGAGGCGAGAGCAATAGCTTAATTTTCTTCAAAAATTCGCTAAAAGTAAGTGATTGTTGAACAATTGAATTCTTTGGCTAGAAATACACCTGCCAAAAAAACATTAAATAAATAAAACAATAAAAATAAATAAAATAAAGACCATATCCAGGGGGTGCCGGGAAGTATCATAATCCTTCCATAGACCACTTCGTATGGTTGAACTCGGTAGTGGTACATATGTATGTTAGAGTTGATCACAATTTTTTCAAAAGGGGCAGGTACTCCAAACAAAAACTCAAGTGGGTAGGTACACAGGAACACAACAATTTCAACAACGTACAAAACCCGAATACCACGCTCACAAACCTACCTTCCAAATCACAGCCCCCCCACCCACCCATTCCCCCATCCCCTCCTTCCACGTAGCCGGGTGACGTTCCCTGCCTCGCTTTCATCACCTTACGTGCCACCTTGTTACTGTTCAGTGTTTTCTGTACACCATTTGTATATGTTACCGTTAAAGTGTGAAATCAGTTAGTATATAAAATAACTTGTTAGTATATAGAATAACTTCGGAGACCAGTTAAAGTTTTTTACTAGTTATTATATAAAATAACGGGAGGCCAGCCGTGAAAGTGTATAATAATATTATTGGGTTTAAGTATGAATGGGACTTCGTTGAGAAGTCAGAGGTTGAGGGTCATTCAGTTCAAAAGGGATCTTCTATCTGTTCCTCCAATTCAATTCTGAGTTATCCTCAGTTTTGTTTGTGACCTCAACATGGCAAGTTCCTCGTCAAGTGCTCTACAAGATAACGTGGATGTGGGTGACTTTAACATCAAATTCAATCAAAGGCTGAACTTTGAAAGTGACACTGCACCACGAAATGCACCTCAAACAGATGCAAGTGTGTCAAAAATAAGGTTCTGTGCAACTCAAAATGCCATCAAAGCAACCCATGTTCAAATAAGTGATTTCACAATTTTTGATTTCTGACGTGTATATTATTTACCTACATTACTCTATTATTTCGTCGAATTACATATTAGTAATGAAAATGCATGCGAATTCTTCAATCCTTTCATTTCCCCTGAATAATATCATTCTAGTAGTGACTTCCCGAGAAAAGCAGTCGATTCTACACTTTAACGATTGGTGTTTCGTTACTTTACATAATACCTAGTTATTTCATATAGGTATTCCCTAGGGAAAGCATATAGAAAACTTTGAATTATACACACTACCTACAACCGCTCGTTATTCTATATACTAACTAGTTATTTTATACATTAACTGAATTACACACTTTAACGGTAACATATACATAGAAGCCTTCGTGCCTAATCTAACTTGGCAGTCATTTTTACTTGGCTTACTTAAATGGAAGGGCCAATGCAAAATATATCATTCCCCCTCCCTAGGTTCAAAGGCTGTTGGTAAAGATGTGACTTCAGCCTTTTCCAGACCGCAAAGCCGTGCACACCATTACGTTCTACTTGTCCAACTTATTCACATTTTACTAAATTAGTTCAAACGATTTATTTAGTGCATTTCCATTTTTGAGATAAGAGCTTCCTAGATTCAGACTCAAACTACACATATCACTCACATAGGTACACCGATTGGGAACGAGTCACCGATTTCCGAAAAAAAAAGTTGCGCTTTTCCATACTAAATTCGATCGTATTTGTCAAAGTCAATCATTTAAACGTGATCTGCGCAGAAGAATTTCTAAAATACAAGAATAACTAACTTTTTTACAATAATTTGTGGGGATTTTTCTGTGTGTTACTGCACTTTAATTAAGAAACGAGCAAATGGAGATGTTTTGAGTTGAAACGAGGAGGCGCCGTTATACACAGTCTCTTAATAAAAAAATAACATTCTAAACTTTGATCGGTGAATAGGTTTTTATTTTTACCGGTTAATGGAGAATTAATATCATTTTTAAAGTTAAAGCAGGGATTATACATTCCGTTCGCAAATTAAATTGTAATGTGCAAAATTATTAGTTACTGTCTCACTATTATACACAAGAAGGATTTTTTTCAACTTTTTTCGTCGATGATGCTCGACTCTTCTAGGTATTGGAATAAGTTTTCTTTCTTTTGCCAGTAATTTATTCCACTTTAAGGTTTTGTGGGGGCGAAGAGAGTCAATACTTTAGATCCGAATATTTTACGAAATCCCATTTCATTCTTTTCGTCATGTAGATATCGGAGGACGTCTCATTCTAACCCACATTATTGATAACTTATCAAATAATCGTAAGACGTAAGCTTGTAAAACTTTATTTAAGAAAAGACTTAAGTTGGTAGAACCGAAAGGGATGGCAGCCCTTACTGCGTCATTAGCCTTCCGGTTCTACCAACTCAAGTTTCTTCTCAAATAAAGTTCTACAAGCTTACGTCTCAGCGATTATTTTATGAGTTATTAATAATGTGGGTTAGAATATTGAGACGTCCTCCGATATTCTCTGATATCTATAGTTTTATTATAACTGATATAGATTAGAATATGGTGATAACGGCACTGCGTTGTGGACGCTAATTTTAAAACTACTGCATTTTCTTCTTTGAGCACTAATGGAAATACAAACAGCAAGATCTTCCATCAAAAAAGAAGAACGCCACATCTCATAGATTGTAAAAAATGTGGTTTTCGTTTTAATTTTACATCCGTTTTCCACTGGTGAAGAAAAATTGAAAATCCAATTCGAATGATTTCGAAATGTTCACCCCAAAACTGGGAAATTATGGTGTTAAGTGACAAAACATTTACAAATCAAAGATTAAGTGGCTCATGTACGGAACTGTAAACGCTTCAAGTGAAAATCGAGTTGAGTTGTGTTCACTGGAATTGTAAGCTTCATTAATGAATCGATTCATTATTGAGCAGTTATGCGTCCTTCCGTAGATTGTCATAATAGTCGAGTCTAAATGAATTGTCTTTTTCACAATCGTATTGTAATTCCAAATTTATTTTGATACATCTGTGGAACCGATCATTGAAAATGAAAAACGCCTCATTTCGATTTTCAAAAACAGCAAGAACCTATGAAGTACTTTTCTAAAAGTTTGAATTTTAAAAGAGATGAGATATTCTCCTCTTTTACGGCAGTGATATAATTATTATACATTTTTCTTCATTGATTATATCTCCGGAAGAGGAAACCTACTTACTAAGTATCTAAAAAATTTAGAATGGACTGTATTATTATTAAAAGTATTAAACATTATCAGGGCTTCGATTCTATTGCACTAGTGAACTACTTAGGAGAAATAATTCTGAAGGAATATTAAAGAACTCAAATTAAATTATGATGAAATGATAGAAGTGTGACGCCAGACGTCAATTAAAAATCGGATATTTCAAAAGGCTATAGAAATGTTGTCTAACCCCACAACCCCCACTCACTTATGCATAACCTTTTTCTTTATTGCAACGTATCCAGAATGATCAATATTCTACTGAAAATATTGATTTGAGATGTTTTGGTCACTCATTCTGTATGGTTTTGGAAGTTCCTTTGAACACTGCAGCTTTATCCAAATGCGACCTCAATATGACGTCAGTTTTGGCTGATTTTGTTACTAAGCACAGAAACATTCCTCTGTTCAATGAAATATCTCTCTCATCGTGGTCTCTTAATCCTACTTCATAAAGACCACAAAACTCGATGCAATCTATAATTTCAGAAAGTATACATCGATTTCTGTCAACTTGCTCATTGTGTTTCTTGATAGCAAGTTAACGAGCTGAATCTAACTATGTAGCTATGTTAGCTTGGCCAATCAAAGCTAATTCTGTGATGTTATTGAGATGTTTTTTATTGGATTCGTGAGATTTAATCCGATCTGTCAGACGTTTTCATATCAGTCACACCATTCTGAGTCCACAACCCATCCCCACCTAATATTAATATTAAGCAAGGGGGGAAAAAAAAACAGAGCATTCTTTCTAGGGCACTCAGTGATTTCAGAGTTGAATTTACGAGTTCCCTTCCCGTTATAAGCAACTTGTGTTAATTTCAAGTGAGGGGTGGCTCTCCCCAAACTTTTAATGAAAACCCTCTCTTCATAATTACGATTTGTAAAGGATTTTGATTGCGAATTCGCCACAGTGTTTGACTCGGGTGGAAACATTGCTAACAAGTTCCAATAAAAACAGAATAAATAGGATTTTAGGTTATATAGAATAGAAACGTATTGATGTAACATGTAACCTAGGAGCTGAACCATAATCTTTCTTCTTACACTTTAGAGGTAGTTGTAGTTTTCCACTGCCATGGAGCAAAGAGACTTTTAGCATGGATGGTAGGGAAGATATCACAGAGTAAAAGAAGGCATGAAACTAGAAGTGGATCCCCTCCTTGAATCATGGAATGTCCAGAAGAGAATCAGTTAGGAATAAACCGAAGCCCCTCTAGTGGAAACCACTCATGACGTAAATTTCATTCTACGGTGTTTAGAAAATTGGAAACACTGTCTTGGGGCAAGGCCTCGAATATCATAAGAAATACCCCTTTATGACCTTTCTTTGCCGTTCCTTGTCCTTTATTTCCTTGTACTTACCCCTTCACAGTCTAACCTGAATCGATGAAATTTCTCTCTCGATAGATCGATATTGCAATCTACGTATTTTGTTGTTGGTAGATGGATCCTTGCTATTCCTTCTAGCATTCACATTGGAGCCACAGCATGGAGCTAAACGCTGCCCTTTCCGTTCTAATTTGAAACGATGAGTTGCTTGTAAAGGCTTCATTCTAGTTTGTTACTTTTTTCCCGAAAGTACTAGGGCAATGTCCCGATGCCCTCCATCACCGGCCGCCCATGACGAACCTTGAACATGGCAGCAACTACCGCAGAATTTCCTATTTCATCAATGGGCTCATCATTCCCACTTGATGTTACCTCAGCAACATTATCTTCAACAATATATTTCTGATCTTGCATTATTATCAAGCTCCGCCTGCTTTCGTCGAAGCACGCGAAAGTAATTTGGCTACAACTACAAAAACCTACTATTTGCAACAGCACAACTGGGAATTTCCGCTTGGCCTACTGCCTGTTCAATGCATGGGAAGTTGAGGATAGCAACAACGAACTATTTGTGAACTCGATATCTAAGAGATTATATTCTCTACAGAACCTTGAGTTGAATTACTCCGCTTTTTATATGGATGGGTGAGTCTGAATATATGCACACCGCGAAAGTGCGTTCATTTTCGCCACTCAACTGCCTACCTGGTGTGATTTCTCAGCACAACTATCTTTTATGGTTCCACTTACCTATATGTTGGTGAATTCATCAATTCAGCAACTCATCAACTATCAACTCAACTACTCAGCAACATTTGCTATAATTTATCGATTGCAATTCCGCTATTTGTGATATCTTCAAAATCCCTTCGGCACTCCAGCTCATCGATTCACGATTCACGGACCATTGTTGGAGTAAAGTCCTGCTGGAAGCTGACGTGAACATAGCCGTAAGTCTACTGATAGAAGGCTTAAATTATTGTTTTTCTAGAGCCACTATAGCTGTATATGTACCTCATTCAGAGGTCTAGCTTGCTCCTTGGATGACAAACGGGATTTTTATTATCTAAAACTACGATTTAAAAAATACCGGAATATGATAAAACTAATGATATCAAGGACTAAGAAAGACTTTTATAGGAAAGAATTCAAAGAGGCGGAAGGGAAACCTAAAGAATGTTGGAGAATTTTAAATGAATTAATTCGTGGTAAAAGCAAAAAAGGAGGGCAGTGTAATAGATTGATTGATGATGTAGGGAATGAAAAGAGGGTTGACGAGAATTCAGCTAAAGCGGAGATTGCTCATAAATTCAATGAATACCGCAAGCATAGCAAAGATACCGCAGTGAGCCCGGACCTTCCAATCCAGCCCTGCGTGTGGCAAATTTAATAATATCTCGATATTTAAATTCTAAATAATAAATGGTAATGGTCTAAAAATTATAATAGCAAATACGAATGGAAAATCCGCACCAGGTGTGGATGGCTTTTCCGTGAAACTGTTTAAAAGGCATTTGGATCATCTGAGAGTTCCCATCTTGCATATCATAAACAGTGGCGGCCGGTGGTCTATATTATTAAAAGTACTAAAAATTATCAAGGCTTCGATTGTATTGCACTAGTGAACTACTTAGGAGAAATAATTCTGAAGGAATATTAAGGAACTCGAATTAAATTATGATGAAATGATAGAATGTGACGTCAGACGTCAGTTAAAAATCGGATATTTCAAAAGGTTATAGAAATGTTGTCTAACCCCACAACCACCACTCACTTATGTATAACCTTTTTCTTTAATGCAACATAT
This sequence comes from Adelphocoris suturalis, assembly GCA_030762985.1. Classification (NCBI taxonomy): domain Eukaryota; kingdom Metazoa; phylum Arthropoda; class Insecta; order Hemiptera; family Miridae; genus Adelphocoris; species Adelphocoris suturalis. Next base: position 12,164,806 of record CM061046.1, read on the forward strand.
CCAGAATGATCAATATTCTACAAAGTTCCTCACTTATTAACTCATTCAAGGTTACAAAGTATTGTAGAGCCGGGTGAATACTGTCCTACATACTCGCCGTTTTCTGATGTTATTGGGCATGATGAAGAAATATCAACTAAATAAAAATGTCAAAATCAGTACCTGACTAAACTTCTTACGTAAATCCGTCGATGAACGTCGTCCTTCGGTGCGAATTCTATTCAAAGTGATTGTTGCTTCTTCTTCATTCCCCACAAGGGATGCCAACATTTCTTTTTGTTACTAACGTTTGTAACTACTGACGGAAAAGGGTTATGTAGCTCTAAACATAAAACAGCGCACTCTAACTCGACCGACAATACAAAGGACTTTATTACAAAAGACGTATTCAACAACTTAGGACTGAATAAAAATAGGTACTTATAACACAACGCTATAATGAATGAATGAATGAATGATAACATGTTTTTATTAACAGGAAATTGAATTTAACATATTTATTCATATAACATGAGAGGCTATATGGTATATATTACCGTCAGCCGGAGTTCGCCTTTAGTTAAGTATAATAGTATAGATTATTGTTTCTTTCTTTAATTAGTATTAATTGTCGTTATATTAGTTATAAGTAGCGTAAGTAGGTTATTCTAATCACTATAAGCGGGTTTAAATTGAGTAATTCTCATTTAGTGACTCACATTATGCTTAATTTATTTCCACGGAACAATATAGCAAATTTAGTGTCTTTGTACATTCATTTCCTAGCTCTTATATTGCTTTGTTTCCTGACTCTATATACAGTAGTTTTTAAGGCTCTTCTTGCGTCCCTTGCGTAGGTGAATTTTGGTCGATTTCCATGTCCATCTTGTTCAGCATATAGTCGTGGGCTAGTTGTAGTTAAATTCCAATATCAGGGTTCTTCTATAAGCCCATGCTGCCTTCGCAAATTTGTACAGGCTATCCCAGTCTTTTCCATTTAAGATTTCAACCAGCTCGGTTCTGTCCAGGGTGCATTTGCCAAAATAATTTTTCCTGATATAGCCAAGAATTGGGCATTTGGCCAGAAAGTGCTCGGTGTCCTCCGTAGCCTGCATATTGCACATAGCACATAGATAAACCCTATCTTGTATCCATGGGATATAGTTTAGGTATAGCAGCTCGCAACGACACTTCATGATCCACGTGACCTTTTCGAGTTCAAATCCGTGCGACAAGAGGTTGACATCATGGCGTAGCTGTTTGTATAGCGTGTGGTACTGTCCATCATTGCAGCGCTGTATCAGGTCTTGCTTAGCATCCCTCTCTCTTCCAGCTAGTATGCTCTGGATCATACTCGACAGTACACCTGTCTGATCCCATCTGAGTGTCACTCCCCTCCCGTATTTGCTGGCATACTCCTCCCAAACTCTAACCCAGCTCAGCCCCCTGCCAATTGCGTAATCTGCAGACCTTCTGGCGAACCTCGAAGGGGGCAACTTTAACGTCCTTGTGAGATATTCAGCGTTCAGATTGAGAAGGGTACCATGCATCTGTTCGAGGCCAGTCTCCAGAAATAGAGCGTAGTTCGGCGTGTTTGTAGGGAGATTGAAAATCTTTTTTATGAAAAAGCGTAATATCTTCTCTACATGATCGTATTTTTTAAACCCCCAAATCTGGCATCCGTAGCATAAAGTGGCCTGCACAACCGATCTGAGAACATTCAACTTGGTATCTAGCGGGACTTCTTTTGCTAGAAACATCTTGCCCCAGACCGAGTAAATGCTAATCTTAGCCAAGGCTACTCTTTCGTGAAAATGCTTTTTCATGGAGAGGTCGAACGCAAACCAAACCCCCAGGTACTTGTATTCCCGTGCGACGGTAATACTTTCGCCGTCCAGCACCCAAGTTTCATCCCTCCTCGGTCTTCCTCCTCTAGGGCGGAAAATCACTATATTTGTTTTATTCATATTGATGGTCAGGCTCCACATTTTCAGATACTCGGACATTCTATTAATCATAGTTTGCAAATTAGCAGGGGTGTCTCCAATCAAAACAATATCGTCTGCAAACATCAAGCAGTTGATAGCACTGTCTCCCACTCTGACACCTCCACCCACAAAGCTTGGTAAATCGTCCAAAAATAGAGCAAACAGCGTCGGACTTGCAGGTCAGCCTTGTTTTACTCCCACCGTTGAACGGAACTGCTCAGAAACCACTCCACCGACTAAGACTCTGACATATGTGTTCTCATACAAATTTCGAAGTGCTGCTATCATTTTCGTGGATAAGCCCTTGCACGTAAGTTTGTAGAATAGGGCTTCTCTATTCACCGTATCACATGCTGACTTGAGGTCGACGAAGCAGCAATAGGTTTTCTGGTTTTCCAGAAACCTACCCTCAACAATATTTGCCAACGTAAAGATATGGACTTTACTTTAGAGTAAATTCTTGGGAATAACCACATTCCCAAAAACTCTTAGCATGGAGTGACCAGAAGAAATCAGTTTGGCTAATGGAATAAACCGAAACTCTTCTAGTGGAAGCCACTCATGACGTAAATTTCATTCTACGGTCTTTAGAAAAATTGGATACACTGTCTGGGGCAAAGCCCCGAAAATCATCAGAAATATCTTGTTATGACCTCTTTTTCCCGTTCCTTGCCCTTTATTTCCCGTTTCTTGCCCTTTATTTCCCTTACTTTCCCCTTCACAGTCTAACCTGAATCGACGAAATTTCTCTCTCGATAGAGTGATATTATCGCAATCTACGTACTTTTTCGCTGGTAGATGGATCTTAAATCTCCTTGGATGGAGCGTAAACCTATTCCTTCTAGCATCCACAAAGTCTTCATTCCAGTTCGTTACTTTTTCCCCAAATGTACTGGGGCAATGTCCCGATGCCTCCCCTCACGGGCCGCCCCTGATCATAAACACCAGCCTCCTCACCCACACGTTCCCTGAGGTTTTTAAGGTTGCTAGGGTGATACCTCGGTTCAAGGGAGGAAATACCCTGGATTTGTCAAATTATCGTCCAATACTCACTCACTTCACTTTTGAGTGTCATTTCAAAGTTTATCGAAAAGTGGATTCAGCTGCAACTCTATGAATTTCTCGAACAGGTGTGGGGAAATTCTATTCAATTAAGTGGATCTGACCATTTAAATAGTGTTTTACACTTCTTTCTTGTAATGTAATGTAATGTGATGTGACGTAATGTAATGTGATGTGATGTGATGTGATGTGATGCAATGTGATGTGATGTATTGTGATGTGATGTAATGTAATGTAGTGTAGTGTAATGTAATGTAATGTAATGTAATGTAATGTAATGTAATGTAATGTAATGTAATGTAATGTAATGTAATGTAATGTAATGTAATGTAATGTAATGTAATGTAATGTAATGTAATGTAATGTAATGTAATGTAATGTAATGTAATGTATTGTATTGTAGTGTATTGTATTGTACTGTAATGTAATGAAATGTAATGTAACATAACGTAACGTAGTGTAATGTAATGTAATGTAAAGTAATGTAATGTAGGAGGAATACATTTCATTTTCATTTCATTCCATTTCACTAGCGAGCTCTCAAATTCTAGTGAACATAATATCAACAATTCAACTTGACGAGACCTTCTCGAACGATCAAGTTTGTCCCCCACCCCGGCAACTACTTGGAACCGTTCCCTACAAGAAGAACTGAGAGTTCTTCAATTCCGTTCAACGCGGAGCAGCTCATGAGTCACAAATGAAAAGTCACATTTACGTTTCTAAACTGTTATGTGACCGTGTAAACTATACACTTCATTCTGATCTACATATCAAGTCCGCCGTCCGCGTTGAAATGTCCGTCCGCCGTCCGGGCCATAAAAGGCCCAAGAATTGACTTGAAAAACCCGTTCTTTCGCACATAGACTCCATTTGGGGTCTAGTTGGCCCTAACGTTTAACCATCCCCCGATCGCTTTACTCGCATAGATGCTATGGGCCAAAAACGGGCGAAAAAGTGTCTTTTTCGAGGCTTTGAGTGTTAGACTTACGTACGCGCGCACGCCTGGCAGGGGGTCACGGTAGGTGGTGAGGGGGGTGAGCGGGGAGTGGAGTGAGAGGAAGAACAGAGGTGGATACTAGAAAAGAGACTGGCGAAAGCCCCAGAGCATGCTGGTTACTATAGCTGGCTATCTGATTCAGAAATAATAAACCATTATGTAATAATTTGCAGCGTTTTTCTTTCCTGCTACACTTGTAAACTTGGCTTCAACAAGTGTAGCTTTTCTACACTTGTACTTTTTGTTTTGGTGAAAAACTTGTTCTAGTTTACCGTCCATTACAAGTACCTGTACTTGTTAACTTGTACACTTGTACACTTGTAACTTATTGTTTTATGAAATAGGCCCCAGCTTTTTGTCGTCCCTACTCATTGCCTGCGTGATCCAAGAGACAACGGATCCTTTCCATTTCCGCAAAGGTATTATGTTCTCATCACACGAGGTAAAGGACCGTCCTATTTTATAATATGAACCTACACCTCATTAGGTTTATAGCAAGCTATTATTCTCTACAATGGTTTGTTTATGCACCGCCTATACTCACAGTCAACAAAGTAAATAGGCAACCAGTTCAGCTATCGAATGTCTTCTTTTATGAACAAACTATTACCAACCATATCTGGTACATCCTTATGATTTCATTACGTCTAAGGATTTATTTGAATTTCGCAATCCTGTGGGACAATAATCATCCTGAGATTTCATCCGCACATCTGCGACATCGTTGATAAATAGTCTGTGATATATTTTGATCTGTGATACTAGGCTATTTATATTTTCATACCAAACTTAGTAGAATGATTTTTTTTTTTAATTTATTGGTTGCGTTAAAAAATAAGTAACATATATGTAACCAGTTAGTGTTAATGTGTAAAGTTATTGTTCTAGTTTTAAAATATATGGTACGGAATGGTTAACATCGTATCACTTACGAGGCACTTGAGTTTTATACCCGAATTCCTCATGAAATGGGGTAGCTTCTTTAAAGCCTGTGGTGTGTCATCTCGTTTATTCCACCTGGGCTGAATTCTCTTCTTTCTTCGTCAAATAATTGGCAGGCCTCTAATTTATGTGTCACATCTTCTTCAACGTCCTCACAAAATTCGCAGTTTGAGGTATCGCTTAGCCGAATGAGGTATTAACTTGGCCATGACCTGTTCGTGCGCGTATTAGTACAATGATCTATTTTCTCATCATATTTATAGTAATGCTAACTTATTTCAAATATTCTGTAGCTTGAATTTAAAATTGCATTGGTATATAAATTCATCAATTACTTTCAAGCAATTCTTTTTCAAGCAATTACTTTACTTTAAATTTTTAAGAATGTGAATTTTCACAACTGTTTCTTGGCCTAGCATTTAAAGGTCTACAACTTACCCGCATTACTTGGATTCAAATTAAATTAATTTTGTATCATCAGCAACAAATTTTCGTACTAATTAGGTTTCCGCACGCACTAGTGCTCCTAGTAGATACAATTTTGATCGCTTGATCAAATTTAAGGATTTGAAGGCATTCAATCAAATTCCGCTAATACCATCTTATTCACCTTCTGTGAAGGTATATGCAGTTCGACTTCTACATTGGAAAATTGCCATTAATTACAATTAGCATAGTGAAACCTACACATTGAATTTTATTATTCTCATAACTTTCAAGTTAATTCAGTCCACCACGCTCAGAGCGAACCGCACTCTATTAGTACTTGGAGTGCCTGGTCCGCTCTTCGAATTTTAGTAGGTTTCACCTGTAAATTTCGCGCATACTTCGCCTTCCATGTATGTCGGGGATTTGCACACTTGTTCAGCTTCAAGTGCCGCCAACTCTCTCCAACTACCGTGATATTTCGGGGTTAGGTAATGTACTTTTCACTTGTGGCTAGCGTGTGCCTCACCGCCCAATGTGTATACATAAAGCCCTGATCAAAGTCCTATTTAAAAAAAAATAATAATAATAATAAAAATGAAAAAAAAAACAAAAAAATAAAATAAATAAAACCATTAGGTTTGGGGCAAGGGATTTATTTAAAGAATTCCAAGTTCTAGACTTATTTAGACTAGTAGATAAATCTACTATAATTAATACTTACAAGCAATTTCTAAAAGGTGGATTAGAAACAGTAAGTAATATTGGCACAAGAAGTTCGAACAAGATTACTCTAATTATACCAAGATTTAATACTTCCGCTGCACAACGTTCTCATCTATATAGAGGGATCTTCGTTTTCAACAAACTACCTTGCGAAATTATTTCAACCAGATTATCGCTTAGTAAATTCAAAGTAGATCTGAAGAAGCATTATATGGCTTAACTGTCTCATTTGCCTAATCATTTATGTTATTTCAATTATTATTGACACACATTATTATTTACTCCTCAAATTTTGAACTTTCTATTATTTATGTAAACCAACAGAGAATAGAGCTATATACATACATACTTTATCTTTAGACCTTGATGGTGAAAATCCTATTGTAATGAAAACCTTTTGAAGATTAAGGTTTTATTCAACACAAAACTTGATGTAAGAATGAATTAACGGTTACACATGGCATCATAAAATAAAGGCCATGTCAACGGGAATTTAATGTTAGAGCAACAAGAGAATCACCACACCTATATTGTAATTGATTATTTAAATAATCACTAACAGGAGAGCTAAATAATGAACAGACGCTCCAATTCCCTGCACAAGATACTTTTTATTGGGAATTCTAGCATTTTTTTAACAAATCTGTAATACATTGTTTGTAAATCTTCTTTCTGAATAAAATGCACATATATTTTTTAAAAAATTGATAAGCATTTACTTTGAGATTGGTTAGCGCATGAAGTGTCACCAATCAACTTACTGTTTGCCGATTATATTATTTACACGGAGCGGGACACACACACACGAGAGAGATGTTATACTCTGGTTGTTAAATACAGAAACCTTTTGTAGTCGATTGCAGGGAGTTTAAATGAACAGGAGATGCGAAATATATAAATATAGGATAAAGTAGATAAGTATATGAATAAGGGTCGACTTTTAACGGCTACACAGGCGGTAGGTAAATATGGCGATAATCAATTGCATAATTCGCTCGCGTTGCAGCGGCGGAGCGTACAAAAAGGGAATGAGTGGGGAAAGATCCCCCAGGGTACCACCAATATTCAGGGAGCATCAGCTGTTGCCCAGTTAGCAGGCGGTTTTAGATTTACAAATATCAAACAATTAGTTTGGCTAATTATCATTATTTAGTATACCAATTATTAAACTCGGTAAGTATTAAAGCATTGCATAGCTATTTGACTCGCTTTCGAAATAATCGCCATCCTCCCGTGACCCGACTGACGAATTCATTGAAGTCCAATCCTTTGCAGACCGGTGTGAGACTCTATAATTGTTTACCTGAAAGTGTTCGTGAGATTCCTGAAAAGCCATTTGTCAAAAAACTAATATCTATTCTCCTTGATGCTGAATTATATGCTGTTCAAGATTTTTTTACCATCAAGTTTTGATATATGACTGCAAATTAGATGATGTTGAAGATGTCCCTTTATTTATTATTAATTATCTATTATATTTATCCGATAAGGAATATTAATAAAAGTACTCAACCTAGTGAATAGTTCTTAAGTATAAACAAATTCAAAATCTGTGATATATCTGTAAATTCTGTTTTTATTATTGTTGAGTTTATTTGTAAAAAAATTTTATTGTTTATTCCTGTGTTATTGGTGATATTATTATGCTTAAATTAGACGCATTGCATATGGACTGAATATAGAGCGGATAAGTGAATTGACATTTGTAATACACGTTTTGACCCATTCTCTACCAAAGCATTGGTGATTGAATAAAGATTTCTGATTCTGATTCGGCCCTGACTCAACCCTCAAAACGCCAATAAAAAGCAAAAAAATACAGTGATCCCTTAATTTTGAACGCAATGTTAAAAAACCGCCCATTTTTTCCAGTGAATCTATTGCTGTAAACCCTTCAAAAAGGAACCATTTTTGAAGATTTTTTCAAACTGTTCAGCGTGAACTCAGCTTTACAATGACCTATACAATTTTTGTAAGCCCTTGAAGGAGAGGATCTGTTTGAAGATGCGAAAATCGATTTTTTTTTTACAAAATGTGTTCTTGGATTACTTAGATTGAACCATTCTACTGAGCTGGGATTTGCCGTTAACACTTTTTCTGAATATCTATTTTCCGACAAGTGAGAGCTTGTCTCAGTAGATAGTTATTGTACGGTTCGGCCACCACCAATCCGAAACTACCTAAGTTTTTTCGACAGTGATCCCTTAACTTATCACAGCAGTGTAGTTGTAACAATGATTGTAACAATTTTATTATTGTTTGTTGATTCTATGAATGATAGCTTTTAGTGATGAATTTTATGAATGAATGTTTAGTATGTTTGTAATTTATAGAATGTCTGGTTGTATGATTGTTGGCTTTATGTATTTTGGCTTGGGGCTCTCGGTCGGCCCGGGGGCGGTCTCGCCTGGTGTTTTGCATTCCGGAGGAGCGATATGATCGTGTCCAGGGGTGCATATAGAGAAATGGGTGTGCACCGTCGGGAGGCCGCCATGGTGGGTCGGGTCCTGGCTTGGCCGAGCCACCTTCTGGGGGGTAACAGACTACCTATTTGGTCTGCAGCCAACATTTTAGTTTTCATATTTATTTCAACTTTTTTATGACTTTCTAAAGTATAGTTCTTCCATAAAATTGTACGGCTGCATGTATAAATTTGTGCTAATTTGATCATTTGGAAGTTCTGAATTTGTATTTGTTATTCGGCTTGTTTGTTTTTGACTATTGTTATGCACTTATGAGAGATGGCAAATAACTCTCTCTCTCTCTCTCTCTCTCTCTCTCTCTCTCTCTCTCTCTCTCTCTCTCTCTCTCTCTCTCTCTCTCTCTCTCTCTTTCTCTCTCTCTCTCTCTCTCTCTCTCTCTCTCTCTCTCTCTCTCTCTCTCTCTCTCTCTCCTTCCCTCCCTCCCTTCCTCCCTCACTCCCTCTCTCTCCCTCCCAATCTTTCTCTCTTTGTCTCCTCTCTCTCTCAATGATAGAACGACATCAATGGTCGTCTCCTCGCTTGACGCAATCGAACAGGGAACCGCATTTTAGGATCATCAATAATATTATGGTAGGCACGTACGTTTGAATTAATTTGGTTCCGTCGGGTCAGGAGGGGTTCAATAACTAACAAAGCTGACCACATTCTATCCTCTGCGGTGACATCAAACGCCCGCGACATACATAATTCACCTGTTCGAAGATGGGCATCATTCCCTCAAGTCAGAGGCTCTGTCAGCTGATTGCATGGCGTTGGTGATAATACTCAGTATAAACTTCAATCAATTCTCTTCCAATAGTCAACGAAGGTACCAATAAACAGTTCCAGTCATCATGCAAAATGGTCGTATGAGAGAATTTTCATTTCTAGCGAATATTTGTAAGAAAAAAAAACAAAAAAAAAAACTATTGCAATGGCCCCAAAAATGTTGAAATTATTAAAATTTTAAAACATTGCTTCATTGAAATCTGTTTGTGACATACGAAAAGTGCAGATTAGGCAGTAGAAGTTCCCCTATCAGTTCGTAAAAAAATCGTCAAAAATCAATACTTCACTCTATGCATGCATGAATGTAAATTCCATTAGCCATAACTATCTCACGGTCTAGTTGTACGAGCTCACCCGAATTTGGCGGGTAGTTAGAAAAACACAATTTAATCATGTCATATTTATGTATTAACGATCGTATCAACAGTAGCTGTTGGGCATGCGTGGATGCAAAATCCTTGCAACAAGCATAACTTTGTTTCCATTCGATTTTCATAACATTTTCTGGGAACGTGCGGGTCAGGCTAAGGATGGTTTCCCATCAATTTCATCACTCATGAATTGATGGTTTGGACCGACCTCGCTCTAATCTAATCTAATCGACTGATTTCGCTCAAGTTTGGAAGAAAATTGGGAGATGACGTTTTGATTATCTACCATATGTTCGTATCATTCGTAACTGCGGTGCATACATACATCACACGCCCGTGACATACATAATTCACCTGTTCGAAGATGGGCATCATTCCCTCAAGTCAGAGGCTCTGTCAACTGATTGCATGGCGTTGACGATAATACTCAATATAAACCCAAATTAATTATCTTCCAGTCGTCAATGAAGTTACCGATAAAAAGTTCCAGTCATGCAACATGAGAAGATATGAGAGAATTTTCATTTTTAGTGAATTTTTGTAAAAACTCAAACTATTGCAATGGTCCCAAAAACAGTTAATTGAAATGTTTGAAAAATTTCTTCACTGAAATCTGTTTGTGACATTCAGTGGATGCAATAAGTACAGTACAGTTCAGCAGATGGTCCCCTGTCAGTTTCATAGTAAAAAATCAATACTACACTCTATGCATGCGTGATCGTAAATTCCATCAGCCATAATTTTCTCACGGTCTAGTCGTTTGATCTCATCCAAATTCGGCAAGTAGTTAGAATACACTATTTAGTCATGTAATAGCGATGTATTCACAATCGTATCATCAGTAGCTGTTGCACATGATTTAATGAGAAATCTTTGCGACTTGCATAACTACTTCAGTTTATTCGATTTTGTATGATATTTTCTGGGAATGTCAGAGTGCGGATGGTTTCCCATCAATTTCATCACTCATGAATTGATAGTTTTCACTACGCATGTGCAATCGTAAAATACATCAAGCGTAATTTCTTATCGCATAATCGACCGATCTCGCTCAAGTTTGGAAGATAGATGGGAAATGAAGGTTTATCTCCCACGTCATTATGTAATACGTGTCATTAGTAACTGCTGAGCATGCATACATCACACACCCGCGACATACCTGATTCACCTGTTCAAAGATGGGCATCATTCCCTCAAGTCAGAGGCTTTGTCAGCTGATTGCATGGAGTTGGCGAATACTCAGTATAAACTTCAATTAATTCTTTTCCCGACGTTAATGAAGTTACCAATAAAAAGTTCCTGTCATGCAGCATGATCGTATTAGACTTTTCTTAAACTATCAATCGTAATAAATATGTGAAACTTTATTGAAATTTGAACAAAAATTTCAGTAGAAATAAATTGTTAAAAACTAGTTTAATGGCAAAAAAAAAAAAAAAAACAACTCCTACTAAATAAAATTTGGTGATGAAAGCCTGGCCTAATACGATCGAATAGTGAATGAGTGATTTTAATGGCTTTAAGGTGCAGCGTATTTATTTATTTGTTTAGCTGCATGTGAATGACTATGAAATACGAAGTAGAAAATACAAAAACAGGTGAATAGATAAAAATGGAAACATTGGATTTCACACCCCTCATTTGTGAATAAGATAAGGTATGTCGTGATCCGACTTTTCAATGTAATATATATATTATATTTGTGCTATTCAGATTTCCCAAATTAAAGAACAGTCAGCGTCCCTCTCATGCTTTGACAGCCACACTTCATCAGCTTTGAAGCTCTGTGCATAATTTTCATTCAAATATTTGCTCTTGTAATTGTATCCAAACCTACGTACCTTTCCTTCCTGTTCGTTCACGAGACCCTACGCTCCTGGTCAAAAGCTTACTATTTACGGGACCCTGTGCTTCAGGGAGTGCGCATCCAGCATTCAATCTCCTCTTATCCCTCGGGACCACGCGCTTTGAGATGAGATCCTAAATTCCCTTCTCCCTTCAGGGAACCACGCGCTCCGGGGAGCGAAACCCAGCATCCTTCACCCACGGGACCTCGCGCTTCGGTATAAGTTCAAGTTACTTTCCCATTCCATACTATACCTCAGTGAAGTGGGGTATTGATGAGTCAAGTAGCTAAAGTCCAACACACTAAATTTGAAGTTAAATTCACTTACCGAAATCACAAGGTGCATAATCATATAGCTAATACTGATTACTGGTCAAAGGGCCTCATATGTACATTTATAGATTTTATAGGGTGTATTTCCAGTCGATATATCCCTTAAAAGACAGAGTAAAATTACTTTCGTACGTTTATATGCGAAAAGTACCACATTTAAATCCCCACCTTGAATTAGGTAATGTCAAATTAAAACGCTTGCATATAAGTCTGCAACACATTGGGACATTTTATGCCTTTAGTTGCAGACTCATATGTGTTGCAGACTTGTATCTAAGACGTGCTCTAAGAGCCACTCAGCTGATCCGGACCCTGGGCATCGTCAAGTAAATGTCCTGAAGAGGCTACATATGAAATTACAGCTTCCTAAAGTGTAAAGCATAGAAATTAGCTCTAAGAGCCACTCATCTGATCCGGACCCTGGGCATCGTCAAGTAAATGTTCTAAAGACGCTACAAACGAAATTACAGCTTCCTAGAGTGTAAAGTATAGAAATTACCTATTAAAATTATTCAACCACCACTTCACAAATCAAACCGTTCTCGCAATATTCGGATCACCTGCTTTGAATCAAATCATCGAAACACCAGCTCAATGAAATATCATCAGAAATTAACAAGCGGTTGCAATCATGTTCACAATATCAATTATTGAGAATGATCACCTGAGTGTACACAATTATTCAAATAACCATACTCATAACGCAGCTTGTTGACCACGCACTTCACAGTAGTTAACATAGTATGGTTGGATAAATAGAGAGCTTTCGAACGAATGGTCAACGATTTTTTTATGACGAAAAACGAAGAAGTACCATTTCCCTAGCAACGACTCGGTTGTAAGTGGAAATCATCAAAAAACCGACCGTAACGCTTTTTTTAAATTGTTTTTTGTTAACGCTTTTTTCGTTTATGTGCCAAAGTAAACACACAAAATGTCAAAATTCTTTTCAACGCAGAACGAACTGCCTTGTCAAAAGACAGGTCGGGTTCGTTGGCCAGCCTTATCGCCTTAGAATTTCAGGTTTAAATTTACAATTTAATGTCATAATAAATGATAAAAATCGGTTTTTTGACAATAGGGCAGTGGGGTGTGACAGCCAAAGTATTTTTCAGCGTTGAGTCGATTGCGACCACTCCCAGATCTCTATAACATTCACAATAAGTGATAAAAGTAGATTTTTAGGTGAAAATGCCCACAATTGAATGAATTTGGCAAAAGGACGTGCGAGGTGTAACAGTCAAAGTACGAGTATTTTTCTAGTGGTGAGTCGATTTCCACCACTTCCAGATCTTTAAAATTCTTAAATAAGTGAGAAAAATCCATTTTAAAGTGAAAAATGCCCAAATTTGACCAAACTTTCGAGTTCTGCTGCGTGTCCTAAAATTTTCTTTGCGATCTCGTCACATGGATGTCCCCTCAGGTTTATTCACAACTTTTCTTTGAAAATTCGCTCTATTGATCATGCTGCATGACTGAGTACTTTGTTTTCTTTTATTTCGGAAATCAAAATAGCACAAATATATTTATATACATTGAATTGTCGGATCACGACACACCATAACATCATCTTAGTCACAAATGAGGTGTGTAAAATCCCATGTTTCCATTTTTGTCCATTTACGTTTTTTGTATTTTTATACTTCTCATTTTATAGTGAGCCACATGCAGCTAATCATACAAATAAGTACGCGGCATTTTAAAGTTGTTATAATCACTCATTATTCGATCGTTTTACGCCAGGCTTTTCTGTTTCCCTCCTGTGACGAAACTCATTTATTTTTTTACATGAGATTTTACTGTATTAAGTGTGAAGTGAACAGGACATTAAAATATCCCAGAGCGATGTAGGGTTGGAAAAATGTGTACTGATGCAGTCCATTCCGTATCGCAGTATGTGTATCATGTACATAAAGCATTGGAAATAGTGATTTTCTTCACTCAGTATGTGTTCAGGAAAATAAATGAGATTTTTAGGTCAACGTGCAATGGAAATCCTGAGTTGCGCGTAACGACTTTTCCTAGTGTCTGAAAGAGTGCCTTGAACTCCACGCCTGACCTCCTCATAAGAATATTTTAAACAACAATATTCTATCTCAAAGATCACGAACGACAAAATGAATACAAATAGGTACCTAAATCATTGTGTCAATAAAATAAAATCAAAATATTTGTCAAAACACATCGTGCAAGACAATAGTCAAAAATTTGTTATAACTGTAATACATATCATGTAGCTAGTGAATAGAGACAGAGAGAAATAAAAAAGAGACTGTAAACGATCAACGGTAAAAAGGTATGGAAAAAAGAAACGGACAGAAAAGCTGGCATGATGGCTGAAATAAGGAAAATTTCCTCACTCAACAGCCCAATGGGTAACCCGGGGCCAGGGTAACCCGGCCGAGCCCGGACCCGACTCACCATGGCGGCCTCCCGAGGGTGTCCGCCCATTTCAAGATGAACACTCTTAAAACATGATATGTAATTGATCTACGGAAGCGATACACGAGGCGAGACCACCCCCAGGCCGGCCTCTCGAGAGCATAGGCCGAAACTCATAGTAATTTAAAAATGTACCTACATTGTCAGACATTCATTTAGATTAAAATGACACACATTCATACAATAAATTAACAACTGAAATCTAACTCTAAAAATGAAGAGATAAATATCCAACAGTTAACAAAAATTCTCAACAACTCTATCAAAGTAAGAAATATCTGAAAGCTAGCTCGAGAACTATTATACAATTCTTCGGCTACTGATATAAACATTTAAAGAACTATTTATGGAACTGATTTAGGAACAAATAGTTTTCTTACTGTATGATGGTTTTGACAGTACTTGCATCCAGATTTTCTATCAATAGTATGGTAGTTACTGTTTTAATTCGCTTGTTAGGAACTTGATTATTTTGTTATTTTAGAGCTTGGATTCTTTTTTAGTGTTTCAGGGAACAACATGAGCTAACAACACATTAGCTTGAATGAGAATGTCAACGGACTTGGCAGGCCACAAAAATAAAGTATTCGAAGATAAGAACGCTCTAAATTTATACAGGTAACGAAGCTTGCTTGATATAATGCATCGATCAGTACTCAACATAAGAATAGATAGTTATTTGACAAATGTAATACTAATTCTGTTGAAGGGGGCAGATTATTCGCAGAAACTGTTGATGAAGACATACCTACAATGCCGGACAAGAAGTTCTCATACTACCAAACCCATGACCATCGACTCGAAAGGTAAGTTCTCAAATACATTATTGAGTGTCGTTATAGCAAAACAAGGTACCTATTCAAGCTGTGAGGAAAAAATTGAATCTTGTCTGATACAACTGGCAATTCATACTGTGAGAAATTCATGCCAAGATACAGCAAAAGAACACTGAATCAGCTGATCTACATTCATCAAACATTCACTAGAGTGTACTGGTATCGTTTCAACACTCATTCGCACGCCAGAAATCCGAACTGTATTTGGTATGTAAGGTGTCACACCTTAGGGTGGGTTTGGGGTCGTACAAATGACTACAGGCGTCCAGATGCTCGCTGGAACTAGTCAGCAGTCGAGCGAGGTCATTGTCACTGTATGTTTTGACATTTTTTTTTGAAGTGAGTGAGGAAGTGAATGTTCTGTATGTGTCCCCACTTTCAAACCAATGTAAATCTGCCATTATCCTATCAAAAAATTAATTTGACGACTGTTTCGGAAACCTCAGAATCTCGTCTTTCCCATGTTTTCATGATAGATTAACTTTCTCCTTTGCGTACATGAGAAATATGGAATTGAAAAAAGTGGGGACACATACACACATTTGCCAAGTCAAAACGTTCCGTATGTGTCTCCACACTATATTCAAAACCATCTAGCGTGTAAATACAAGGAAGTATATAGTTTAGTGATCTGGATGCTCGTAAGCTCGCATCTAAAAAGTACTTAACATCAAGTAGTCAATCCCTTAGTAAAAATTCCGATTAGTTGGACATATAGGTCAGAATGATGTGTATAGTTACGTGGTCTAGAGACTCGCAAGCTGGCATCTCGACGAACTGATCATAAACCTTTATAATAAGCACTGCCCTCTTAAGAGATTTAGGCCTAAACACCTCCCTGCCCCTTGGATTTCGAATGAAATTAGGAAGATTTTATCGCAAGACTAAGTCCTCGGAATGTCATAAAATTTACAAAAGGCTTAGGAATAAAGTAAAACAAGTTTTAAGTAACCCGACATTTTCATACTTTATTTTGTACTGATCGTAATCCTAGAGATTTCAGGAATATTTTGAGAGGATTGGGAATCGGAAAGGATAAGAAAGGAGGTAATATCACTTCCTGTATCTGTCGATCAATTAAATGAACTTTTTGTGAATAAAGAAAGTAATTTTGACACTTCAGCCACAATAGCACATTATAATTCACTTTTTCCGAGGGGTATGGTGTTGGATTCACTAAGCGAAGAGAGAGTACGAGAGTGTTAGCTTTCGGTCAAGTCCAAATCAGTGGGATCGGATGGGGTGATAGACATGCTTCACATCTTAACAAATGTTATTTCACCCATATTAAGGCATATCTTTAATGAATGCCTAAATGCAGGATTTAACCCTTCTCCGTGGAATAAAGCCCTTGAAGAAAGTAAATAATCCTATTCTTGTAGATGAGTTTCGCTCTGTCGATTTATTGTGTGCCCCAGGCAAAGTTTTTGATAAAGCTTTTTATTTGGAACCAAATAACTACGTAGTGACTCATAATTTGATTAATGATCGCCAGACCGCGTATAAGTCGAACAACAGTTCGGAAACTGCGTTAGTTGGAGTGCTCGATGATGTGAGGCGAGCTATGGACAACCGTGAAATAACAATTTTTGTTGAGGTTATTTTAGTCGAGCATTCGACACGATTAGCCACGATATCCTGACAGCAGTTTTAAGATCAATAGATTTGTTAGAAAAATTAATCAAGTTATTTTCCTCATATTTGACGGAAAGATCTCAAAGTACTCGTGTTGTGGGAATTTTGTTGTAGGAATTCCATAGGTTGTGTTATCAGGCTTATTATTTTTGTTATTTTCTCCAATTTTTTGAATGAAGTGCTACTATATTGTAGTTTTATGCAGTATGCTGTCGATTTGCAATTGTTTCTTCTCCTGCAAATTAGAAGACTTGAGTGATTGCATTGAAAAAGATCTCTCTCGTCTGAATGATTGGTGTAGAAACATGGAATGCTAATTAATTCTCTTAAGAGTGAAGGAATGTTTATTGGTAATCCTAATTTTTTTGTCTATGATTGATAGAAGAAGCATTCCTTCAATAAAAATAGGGTTTTCGCCGTTAAAGATGGTAGGCGAATTTAAGAATCGTGAGCCCAGGCACGTAAGGGCTCAATTAGCTCAATCCCTTCTCATCTCGTACTTTGAGTACGGGAGAAAGAGAGCGAGAGAGAGATTTGTTTTATTTAGACAGCAGGGAAGACAATACATTATATGGTACGATAATTTACCAAAATTCGCTCATACGATCATGCTGCATGAATGAAACTTTTTTAAATGAACTTTTCATTCATGATACGTAAACGAGGATGCTACGTGCCACACCCAACTTTTTTTTCCTCAAGTTCTTCACCTCAATAAATGGAGTGATCTAATGCATGTTGCATGGATTTACTCTTCCAGTTTGAACAATGATCATAATTGATTCGAGTAGAATATTATTGTCAAGGGACCACCAAGAGTTCCACCGCACAACTCCTAGAAATATCATCCGAATCGGATGAATATTGTGTGGGCAAATATATGGGTACTGGTGTTTGGAGAATGCAAAGAGAATAGTGTTCGTTGAGTCGCAATTTTCTTTTATAAAATCTGAAACGCAAAATCTGACTAAACCTTCATATATATTTTACTGTTCCTAATTTCTCATGGTTTACATGGTAATCTAGTAATTTAGTCGGAAGAATTTTTACTTAATATAAAGTCATCTCGAAGAAAGGTTGAGAATGATATATGATAATTCTAACACGAACTATAATTCGTTAGCAGCTCTTACCTCCATTGGTCCGATTGAGAAGAAATATTCACGTTGAAGTCCCAATAGTACACCTGAAAAATATTATGCAGATTAAAAAGAGAGAAATGGGATTTAGGGATCTGGTCATTTACGTGTTAGCAAACTGGCCTACTAAAGGTCTTTTAAGTTATTTTAAAGCCAGTCCTCCCGCCGTGTCCAACTAATCTGAATTAGGGACTAAGGTTTTGACTACTTGGTGTCATGTATTTTTGAGATGCGAGCGTAGCGACCACCACTCTTGGAGAGATTTTACAGAGATCAGTTAACTGCTTAGATCAGTGGTCTCGCAAGCATACATAACATCAAGTACCTAGTCAAGCCCTTGGTAAAAATTTCTTATTAGTTGGACGCGGCGGCACAGTGAAAGGATACAGTGAAAACCGCTGCTATCGAATTTTAAGCCCCTGAAAGTTGCTCTTTCGGGTTGTGATCTTGGCCTTACCTATTTGTGATGTTCCAGAATCCGAATATGATGGCCGTTTTTTTCTGGAAAATCACTTTTTGAGATGCAATCATTTTTGTTAGGCAGAAAATCATCAAGGCTCAACTTTTGATTAGGCTGATCGAAGAGTGCATGGGTAACTATACTAAAAAATCAATAAAAATGGCTTAAAATCGTCAAATTCATGGTTTTTTTTTTTTTTTTTTTTTTTTTTTTGTTTTTTAGCTAAAGCACTCCCTATGGGGTTGTTTTGAAACATTTCAAGTAACCTGTGATTTAATTTAGAATAATCCAAACATATTCGTCAACTAAGATCCCCAGTTGGTTCAGTGACGTTCGAAACGCTTCAACTCGCCCAGACCCTCCCACTCCATTGAGGTTCAGATTTGAAATTTTTGAAAAAAATAGTCTTTAACTTGAATTAGAGTAATCTAAACATATTCGACAATCAAATTCCCAATGACAAAGACACCCCCTCCCCCTCCCCTAAAACACCCTCTAGGGGGCAGATTTGAAATTTTTCAAGTATCCTGTGATTTAAGTTACAATAATCCAAACATATTCGATCAATCAAATCCCCAGTTCGTTCAATGGTGTCCAAGATACCCCATTTCACCCCCTCCCCCACTGGCTCAAATTTTAAAAACTTCAAATGGCCTATAATTTAAGTTGGACTGATACAGACATTTCCCCTCACTCATATCAGTTGTCCAATGACCCCTGTAAGCGTGAAAAGCGGACAATTATACGGAGAGACAGGCAGACAGAGAAAAATTGAGAAAATGGTAACAATCATCTACAAATAGCAAGGAACGGATTTTATTAATATAGATATGGCTGAACGTTAATACATTCAACCGTTGCTAAATTAAACA
The DNA here is from genome assembly GCA_030762985.1 of Adelphocoris suturalis. Lineage (NCBI taxonomy): Eukaryota > Metazoa > Arthropoda > Insecta > Hemiptera > Miridae > Adelphocoris > Adelphocoris suturalis. Next base: position 12,184,114 of record CM061046.1, read on the forward strand.
TCATGTCGTATTTAGTAGAGCAGAGCGAATCACATCGCTCCACTGACGCCGCTGGAAATTTGCCACTTGGATTCACGGTGTGAACTCCTTAAGAAATAATGACATCTTTGTTCAGCGGAGAATCTAAGTTATACAGCCTATAAAAATTAGTGAATCGATACGAGCAGCTATAAGGCAGTCAAATTGAAAAGTGAACATATATATATACTTTTTAAATTTGTTCATGTTAATTTTTGTTCTATCAAGGAAAAATATTTTCTCAAGTGACGGGCTGTATGAATATTGAAGTTAAGAATGAATATTTTATTTTTTAGAGCCTTCAGCGCCCCAACGCCATCGGGAGACAGTTTTTCCACGGCAACAACTGATACAGCCATAAGAATGTCAAACATCAACAAAAGGTATGGTAATAAGAGCATTATTTAGATAGATTTATTGTTTCAAGCCATTTAAATCTTTATATGATCCAAACTAAATCACTTGCGACGAAGTTGTGGAAACCCATTTCAAAACGGAAGTTAGTGGAAAAACGTTGTCTAGTTCCACTAAAATTAAGAGTTACGTTGTTAAATCGATTTCGACAGTTATGCCATCATCAGTAACAAACAATAACTGAAGACACATTAGAAAGGACACAGCTTTTATAGTCACAGGTGAAAGGACATTGAGTCCCATTGGTCGAGAGAAAGGAAAGGGGGCAGGAGGTACAACCAATTAAGTGCAAGCAAAGTGAAGGGGGGAAAATTCGAAATTATCAAAAGTGACAGATCGGGTAAATGTTTAAATGAGGATATCCCTCATATATAAAATATATTTCATATATTTTTATTTTCAATATGTTTTATATCTGTAAAGCTTGGAATCATCCCTTCAAACTGTTGACACCAGTAATTATTTCCCTCTTTTCACTTTGTCTGATTAGCTATAATTCCCCTTCACTTTGCTTGCACTTAATTGGTTGTACATCCTGCCCCCTTTCCTTTCTCTTGACCAATGGGATTCAATCTCCCTTCACCTGTGACTATAAAAGCTGTGTCCTTTCCATTGTGCCTTCAGTATTGTTTGTTACTGATGATGGCCTAACCGACGAAATCGATTGAACATTGTAACTCTTTATTTTGTCGTGGAAATAGACAACGTTTTTCACTAACTTCTGCTTTATATGACATACCCCACTGTTCCTGAGAGTACGTAAGTATGCTAAATATGACTCCAGTATAGTCGAACGAACACCACAAACTAAAGGTAGGTACAAAATAAAGAGTTCTGAATGTAGAGTGTTCTATCGTACGGGAGACACAGGAATATTTTATGTTGCGTTCTTCTTACAAAAATCTTTGAATCAAGTTCATTTTATGCTTAAGATATTCCATGTTTGGAATATGAAAAGGATGAAAGTGAAAAATCCTATTTCGTAGACGTATACCAACATATACGGTGAAGGATGCCAGACAAACGGACAAGATACCAGACAGGCGAACTGCCACGAATACATTTCGAAGGCTAGTAGGTAGTTAGATTCTAGCTTCGTTCTTAGTGTGCGTTCTGAGAGTTTGGAACGGTTCTGGGCAAGCGCAGTCGAGTTTTGTCGTTCGCAGTGCCGGAACGCCGAGTTCGGCGTTCGCAGTGTTTTGCGAACCCAGTTCCGAACGGTACTAACAGTCCCCGATTTTTTCGGAACTGTCCGAACAAGAAACGCAAGGACGTAGTTAACGTATGCGCATTTCACAATTTTTCGGAGCTCGTGGAGTAAACTATACGCTCTCTTCTGCTTTGGTTGCCGCGTGTTCCTTGTAATTTTTCCCTGTAAAATTTCGCTTTGTTCTGTTCTTCATTTGAATTTCTTCATCGAAATGTTGACTAGTAGCTCGTCAAGTAAGAAAAGCGATAGTTTCGACGATGGTGGTGAAGTTTCATGGTTTGTAGACGATGAAGACGAGATTGAAGTTGGATCTTGTCTACATCCACGAAACTCAACTTTTTCCGACGAAATTGTGCCAAGTTCAACCACGAAGTTGTTACAAACAACACAGGTTATTCTGATGAGTTCGAGAACTGTCAGATCGTGCACTGAGAACGAAGCTTCTGACTTCCAGTAGGAAGGTTCTGACTCATAGCCCAATCTTGGATTCGTTCACTAGATCGCATTCCGAACATGCTACCGTTCAGAAATCCGCGTAATTGGTAGGAGGGGGAAGGACAAGATTCATCGTGTCATAGCTATACCGTAGTGTTAAAGAAGGAATCAAAAGTAGCATAAATGTTGCATAAATTAGTTACATGCATTCAAGTCACAAGCACATTACAAGTTGCATGCATGCAAGTTACATAAATGTTGGTGTAGTAGTAAGAAGTCTTGCTCCAAATGTTTTGTTACGCTGATCCAGTACCGATTTTCGACTCAAAGGTCTTTAGCCATTCTGAATGTTCTATTTTCGCAAAACCTAATGAAAAATCTTGGCCAGCAATTGCAGCTAGAAGTTGCGTCAGCATTTCCATAGTGTGATTTTTGCAGTCATTACGGGTTATTGTTGGGACACTTGTGACAATAACGTCTACTTACTTTCTACGATCTCTGATGGGCATAATAATGGCATATAACAAACAAATTATAATACAGTACTCACCTTGAATTTGATAGGAAAAAAACTAAATTTGGTTAGGAAAAAACTGAATTTGTGTGGTAACAAACTAAATTCGACTGGGAAACGCTATATCATACCTTAATGTTACCATACATTGAACAGGAAGGGATATAGGTAGTATTTCTGGCCCCCCCCCCCATAGTTTGTTTTGTGTCGTTTACAAAACATTTGGAATAACACCATCATAGAGTGGGTAATCTATGTCTAATGTAAAATATACCAGAGCTGTTGTTATTATTTCTAATTGAAAACATTATATAGTCCGGAATGCTGGCTGGCTTAAGTGAAGCAAAAGAAGAAAGGAATCTGTAACATGAAGCTTAAATCCTCTGGAATCTAAATATTCATATTTTTTCACGAAAGTTTCTTGGTTCGTTCTGAATTTATAAGAATAAATTAAATTAATTACCCATTCTTTTAGTTTTTGGCATGTTGTTCTACTAATCGGGTTACACTTCGTGCTATGGGGAAGGGGAATGACGAAAGAGAGAAAAATCTCTCATGATGGATGAACGACATCCTTATTTACTTCGTGGACGAAATTATAATGCTACTAGCAGGAAAGCCCGTTGTTTCAAATAAAACGGGCGCAAGAATGAGAACACCCTAATAGAAAAAGTCATTTAAATATTCATCTTCGTAGGGAGAATAAGGAAGGTATTAGGGTCCAAGCCTAATCAGCTGATCATGGTGGCTGTTTTTTTTTTTTTTTAAAGCCTTTATTTGCAATTTCAATCAATATAATCAATATAGATTTTGCAGTACAAAATTTATTAGGACATATATTGTATACTTTAAAATTATTAATCAGAGTGTAGGAAGGAACAGAAAAAAGCAAGAAATCACCTCCATAAACTCTGAAGGGAGAGTCATCAAAATAGGGGACAGCCCATTAGACATAGCCAGGGTACTTAATAAATATTTCTCCACTGTTGGAGAAAACATAGCTAAAAGGGTCTCTAATGAAGAAATAAAACCAGCCAATTCTACGCAGTATAACTTCACTGAAAAGTTCCTCGAGGTTTCGGTGGAGGATGTCAAAAAAACAATAGGAAACTTAAAAGGTGGAACGAGTCCGGTTATAGACAATATTAGCACTGAATTAGTTAAGAAATTCAAAGATATTTTGGCTACTCCTATAACGATAATCGCGAACCGTAGCTTCAGTGAAAACCGTTTCCCTGCTATCTATAAAAAAGCCTTGCTCATACCCCTTTTCAAAAAGGGGGATCCAGAAGATATGACAAATTATCGACCGATTTCTCTCTTATCTGTCTTTGCTAAAATCATTGAGCGTTTGGCTAAAGTGTATTTTGTGCAGTATTTGGAGAGTCAGGGGAAGATCAGTGATAGGCAGTTTGGGTTTCGAAAAGGTAGGAGCACTGATGATGCAATTTGTTTTATGACGAAGACTATATTGCGTGCATTAGATGCAGGAGAGAAGGTAATGTGTATATATCAGGATTTAGCCAAGGCCTTCGATACTGTTGCACATTCAAAACTAATCTCCGCAGTAGAACAAACTGGTGTCAACCGAGGTTTTATCAAGTGGACTGCAAGTTATCTGGAGGATAGATCACATTTTACTAAAGTTGATGATGTTATTAGTGACCATGAATCAAGGAACTGTCCTCAGGCCGATTTACTTTATAGTATTCATGAACAGACTTCTTAACATGGAGTCTGAAGGAGAGTCAGTGTCTTTTGCTGATGACACAGCCTTTATAATAACGGGTAACTCCTGGGAACAAGTCATCATAAAAGCTGAATCATGTCTGACCAAAATCCTTCATTGTCTTAAAAGTATGGGAATGAAGATCAATTTTTCTAAAACTAATTTCTTAACTTTCGCGTTTAGAGAAAGTGATATCCCGCAGATAAAGAACCTAAAATGCCATGTACCGGAATGTACAGATAACCTTCAGTGCTGCTGTGAAGTAATACAACAAGTTGCTTCTGTTCGATACCTAGGCGTGGAAGTTGATCAGAACCTAAGATGGGACAAACACCTGAAAAAAGTGACATCCTCGATGAGAAAGATGATCCATGTGTGTAGGGAGCTGAGGAACTTTTTAGATATTGATAGACGTAGAATGGTATACTATGCGCTCATTCAGTCGCTCATGATCTATGGTGCATCTGGTTGGGGAGGATGTAGCGCGTCCCTTCTTGATTCGTTATTCCTGACTCAGAAGCTCTTAATCAAAGTCTTACTTAAAAAAAGGACAAGATATTCGACAGAAGCTCTCTTTAAAGAGTTCGCGGTACTCAAATTGGGAGAGCTAATTGACAAGATAACTATAATTAAAATATATAAAGATTTACATAGCAACCACCTGAAATTTTTAGATGAGGGAAAAACAAGAACTTGTGGGCAATTTCTTTCGAAACTGCCTTTCCGTAGGACTCACCATGGCCAACGGGCGTATGATTACCGGGGAGTAAAACTGTTCAATGCCCTACCCCATGAGCTCCGCTATATTTCTAAAATTGAAAAGTGAACTGAAAAAACATATAATAATGAGGCAATCTGAGACCAATTAGATAATATTAAAACTTTTAAGATGGTAACTGAATAATTTCTATGTATTCTGATTTACCCGATGTACGAGTATATTTACCTATATTTGCTTACAAGAATAATTATTGAATAAGGTATTGAATGAGTGTGCTGATTATGTATTACTCCTCCCCACAGCACAAGTCTACGACTTATAGTGGGGAGTAACATTTATTGATTTGTGTAACTTTTTTTGTATTGCAATACCGATCTAAATAAATGCGTTTAAAAAAAAAATAATAATAATAATAAAAATACTATCCATACAAAAATAATATATATATTTTAAAAAAATAATGGCTGTTTCTGATCTCCACAATTTTAAAAAATTGTCCGGAGACCAGGAGTTTTTAATAAAATCAATCTTCAAATACAAAAAAAATGAAGATTCCATATTCCAAGTTCCATATTACAAGAAGATATTTGGAAGATTCCAAGTTTAATATAATATCAAATTGGAAGCATTAAAAGTAATTTAAGGAAGTGGAACTATAAACTCTAAGGAAAGGCTAAAAGAACAGAAAAGTAGAGCAGGGAAATTCAGTTAACTAAAAAATACAGGAGAAAAGTACAATTTGAGAAAAAGTTAATCAATATAAATCTAAAACGTTCAGAAACTACACAACTTCATGTTCGGAGTACTGATCGTTTAAATAAATTTTTAACTCAATTTTAAATTTGGAAAACGTTTGTATTCATCCAAGGAGTGCCGGGAGTTCATTGAACAGACGAGGTGCACAAAAATTATACTGTCTTTTAATGAAATCATTATTTGGAATAGGGACAGGAACAACAATACCCGCATGAAGACGAGCCACACCATAACAATAAAAAACAAGAGGAAAATCATTTTTATAAAAGTATTGGAGTATCCAATTAAAAAATATAAGCTTAGAGAACAACTAATTTAAGAAAGAGAGGTTTAGTATGGCTTAAATAACTAATGTGCCTTGTTATTGTAACCCAACAGTCCCAAACAGGCTCCATTCTAAATTATTCCAGGGCATTATTCAGAGAGAAGTTAGCTTGCGAGTTTACTTTATTAATGAGGAGGGACTCTGTACCTTGTCATTCTTAACCTGCCTATACGTATTTAAAAATGTTTAAATGGCTTTGGCTAATGGAATTATTCTGTTTTGCATACATTCATTATTATAATTAACATCGCCTCTGCCCAACGTGGAAACACAGAGGTCATTGGTGTAGAAACGAATGAAATTGCTAAATTAATAAAAATGGACAAAGTAAGTATTTATTTATATCACGAAAAGAAGCGATAAATAAATCAAAATAAATGGTGAAAAGAATGATAATGATTGATTGTGCTGAAATTCCAGCTCCGTGGCAAGGTGTGCCTGTTGAATGAGGATTTTATTTCGTTTTCATTTTGCTTTCACCTTGGGCCTCGGCGAAACATTGGAGGAACGTGGATCACGCTCCATTCCGAATTTCCGCTTCATAGGTTGGATAGCAAAGAAATTAACTCCGGAGCCCACTCATCTAATTTGGGGAGCTTCTGGCTTTACTATCACTAGACGTTCCAGACCCGTCTCGAGCAACTCCCACTCCATCCTGTTCCTCCGCACAAAGAAACCCATCAGCGTTGCCAACATTCGTAAATATCCGTAACTTTAGGGAGTTACAGTCAAATGTACAAACAAAATATTCTGAACCGAACTTGAACGCCTGTATCATAAAACTACTTCATCTCGTTCTAATTCAAGTAGTCAATCCCTAAGTTAAATGTCAGATTAGTTGGACAGATATATCAGACTGATTTCTAAAGTTTGGTGGTTTGGATGCTCGAAAGCTCGCATCTCAAAAATACATAACATCAAGAAGTCAATCCCTTAGCAAACTACAGATTAGTTAGGCGAAAAGATCAAAATGACGTTCTAAAATATGGCATAAAATAATGACGTTTAAAAATACGAGTATGTTTCGGAGGTGAATTCAAATGCAAAAATCGATCTCCAGTCCTTTGACTCAGTAGTCTGTTGTGCTATCCACTAGTCTACAGAGGACTACAAGAACAAGAACCAGTGAACAATCATAGAACTTCGCTACTCATAGCCGGTCAGACTGTGATTTCCTCAGTATCCGCAACGAGCGCTAGTTTCGCGCGGCCGCAGATGGCAGGCTTGTGACACTCTTAACAAACGGAGGGGAAAAGACAGTGGGGTGGGAGGTGCTCGCGTCGGGTCTGGAACGTCTCGTTTTACTATCCATTTCTTAATGATTGAAGAGGTATTCATTTCAAATTTCTGCTTCATAGGTTGAAAAGCAAAAAAATTAGCTCCGGATCCCACTCAGCTGATCCGGGGGGCTTTGGACTTCATGCTTTGTTTCTAGACGCCCTAAGAGGCCTCCGTTTCAAATTTCAGCTTCTTAAGTTGAACAGCAAAGAAATTAGACCCGCCGCTACTTTATTCTCCAATAACAAAGAACTCAGCTCCGCATCTCACTTAGCTAATCTGGGAGGCGTTCAAAATTGCGTAGAAAACAATGAAATATTTTTAAAAATGTCGATAATTTTTTTTTTTTTTTTTTTTTTTTTGTACCGACTTTCCTTAATTGCTGCTTGCCGAACAAGCTTACTGATTTTGGTTCAATATTTAAACTGTTTCAGGGATCAAAATGGAGGGAGCAACGCTCCTCTTCTAGGAGACCAAACTCCTCATAACGACAGGAAAAGAGGCCTCGGGTAATTTTCTTCATTCAATCACTCATTAATTTTACTATTATATTATTTCTTCTTTTCTTGTGAGCGTCACTGTTAGTTTGTGAGCCTCCTCTAGAGCTGTAGTATATGATTAAATAAGTAATGGCAATGATTGTGTAATAGTTAAAATTAAAATAATAGATAATAAATATGAAAATCAAAATATAACAGAGAGGGGCGATGCATTGCTTTGAGAGAAAGAGAGCGAGAGTGAGAGATTCATTGATTTAGCCTTTTAATTAAACAAACTGGGGAAGGACCCCCCCTAGCAGACATATAAATTTTACAAACCTCAAACAATCGCAATTTTAAAAATATTAGATTAATATTAAAATCAAATTCACACATCACATTATAAAATAATAATTAGCTATATGCCTTTTCTTGATTTCACAATTTCACCTGCTCAAACAGACATCAATATCAGTTCAAATTTATTAACTTACAATGGAACAATTTAAACCACCACATTGTCATATCAACACAACTATCATCAGCATGTTTCTGTAATAACTCCTTTTTAGAGCTATTCTTAAATTCACGAAACGATAACTCCAGGTCAAATGTGTTCGTGATACGACCTTATTCCCTGAACAACAAAAGACCTATTAATAGATGTGGTTTTGTGCGAAGGCACTTGAATTTTCAAACCCGTTCGTCTAGTAAGTCTTCCTTGGATGTTTGACATGAATTTTATATCTTCAAATAAAAAGATAGGTGATTTAAATTTCAGTATCTTGAATAACAATGGGGCTAAGTTTCTTCTTGTCCGTGAATTCTAACATTCCCAGCTTCATATAAAATGGCGTGACACATTGATCATAGTTAATCTAATACATAAATCTACAACTGCATCTTAGGCTTTTTGCAGCCTATCAATTTCTTCCCCATTAAGATCTCAAAAAGCCGAAATTGCATAGTCAACAATTCGTAATAATGATGATTCTACCAGCCATACCTGTACCTGTATAAGTAGAGCATTGGGATTGGATACTGTAAAAAAAAAACTAGAGATTACATTGGTTAGATGTTCCCAAAATCTGTATCTTTTTTTAGAGGAATAACATCGATAGAATTGGTTTCCATAAATTAATACGAAGTGTAACTTAGTAATTTTCCACACATATTATCACAGAATATAAGATCGCTTAGAAAGCGCACCCAGGTCCTCTCGCCCTAATTTTTTAAAGTTTAGTATTACATGAACATAAAACCTAAAGAACAGCCAGTTTTCTTTTCTCTATATAAATGAAAAAAATGAATAGTATCTATAATAATAATTTAGATTTTGTACTTCACAGGAAAGCCAGTAACTTATATTTTATTTTCAGCAACCACTACGTGAGTGATGCCACTCTACTTACAACGACGAGTACAGTGGGGATCATAAGCGAAACCAAGTAAATACACAATTTATCATTACCGTTCATGAAATATAGTAGTATAATACCTTTCCAAGGGATTGGATTTTTTATCATTTAATAATGATTAACAGGACGTCTCCATTTGTTTTCGTCACGTCGCGAGCGTCACGTCATGGTGGGATTTTCTATTGATTTTCACGTACAACCAATGCGTTACTAGAGAAGTGTAACTCCCTTAGTTTTCATACCAGGAAAATCGTTAGCCACTTTTTGGAATGCTCTCATTTTATCACAGCATCTCATAATCCCTAAGCCTCTGTAGTGTCAAGGAAAACTGATTTATTTCGCTCAGTTATAAACTATATTGCTAAATAACCATAATGAACTAATACTGTGTAAAATTAATCATTATTAAATGATCTGACTGTAGAACCGTAGGTCTACCGTCCGTTTTAGCATGAATATGCTTTAGCCGTGACCTAACTACCGAAAAATGTCCCACGAGAGTGCAACGAAAGTAGCGCCAATAATTGTGATGATTTCCGCTTACAACCGAGTCGTTGCTAGGGATATGATACTTCGTCGTTTTTCATCCCACAAAATTCGTTGACCATTCGTTCGAAAGCTCTCGATTTATCCAACCATACTATATTAACTACTGCGAAGTGCGTGGCCAACAAGCTGAGTTATGAGCATGGTTATATATGAATAATTGTTTACACACAGGTGATCATTCTCAATTATTGATATTGTGAACATGACTGCAACCGCTTGTTAATTTCTGATAATTTCATTGAGCTGGTGTTTCGATTATGTGATTCATAGCAGGTGATCCGAATATTGCGAGAACGGTTAGATTTGTGAAGCGGTGGTTAAATTATTTTAATAGGTAATTTCTATACTTTACACTATAGGAAGCTGTAATTTCGTATGTAGCCTCTTTAGCCTCTTTCTATAATAAAGTGAATGTTTACACGCGAGTTTCTATTAGGAGATCATCATCTCACAAGAGCTCAATCGTCGTGATCATTTCTATAATAAAGTGAATGTTTACTCGCGAGTTTCTATTAGGAGATCATCATCTCACAAGAGCTCAATGGTCGTGATCATTTCTATAATAAAGCGAGAGCGAGGAGCTAAAACATGATTCCATGTTTTAGGATTGATGGCAGAATGATAAACACAGTTCAGAGGCCGACGGGGGGTCGGGTTCAAAGAATCGACGAGAAGTGAGTCGTGTACGGCTAAAGGTTTTTTATTTTGTATTAGAATGTAAAATGTTCTGCTCAATGGTATGCGATACGAATAATATAGATATGTACATTATAGTAACTAAAAGGTGGACTTAGAAAGAGAAATCTTTTATGATAAGATTGGTTGACGTTCTCTTATTGATCAGTTCTGACACTTTTGCAGACACAGCGTCAACAATATACGAAAAGATCCCTGTCGTGATCCATTAAAATCGTAACCATCTCCTTTTATGCAATATTGGAGATATAATTATTTCATTCTTTCTTCATTTATTCGTTTAAATTATGTAGGTATGTTCGACTCTTTGTCTTATTATCACTGCATTTCGAGCACAGTTATTTTGAGCACAACTTTTTTGGACATCATAATATCTATGAAACTGAAATATTGTATCCAGTGAGACGCTGGCCTCGCATTGCGAAGCCTTCAAAAAACCTTTGCGACGAGACGCGCCGAGGTAAGTAACATAGTAGAACTTCGGCCTAACATTGACCCCCACCCGGCCTCACCCAATCGGCTCAAACTTAATTTTCTTTGCATACCCTGGGAGGGCCACATACCCCCTGAGTCGCCTGATGCTAAATATGTAAGGGCTGATCAATTCTATATAAGCTAAAAAGAATCGTAACATTTTTTTTTTTTTCGAGTTTTCTTCATTTTTAGCAAATTCTGTAGAAATAAAATTGAAATTTTTGGAATTTCTTCATCGAAATCCGTTTTGAGGCATTCTGAAACGAATCATATGCTTCGTTGTCAGTGCGTTATGACAGTTCTCGAACTCATCAGAACTGGGACGGGAAATCCCGCGGCGTTCCGGAACTTGTGGAACCGCGTTCTGCACTGCGAACGATTTCAGAACTTGGAACTGGAATAACCTGTGTTGTTGTTTGTAACCCCACTCAACTCGTGTTACCTTCGGTGCTCATTTTCAGAATATTTTTAGTACCCGTGAATATACATATTACTTAACTATAACCCCACGGCGACTTAAAAAAAAATCCACGATGACTGAGGAGTATACTGGAAAAAATTCGTGGATGTAGACGAGATCCAACTATAACTTCAATCTCGTTCTCATCATTTTCAAACCAAACACCATCGTCGAAACTATCGCTTTCCTTGACGAGCTAGTTGACATTTCGATCATAGAACAGGTACTTTTATAACGTATAGAGTCTAAAGTATGATCAAGTATGGTTTCGATGAAGAAGAGAGTTGTTTACTCCACGAGATCCGAAAAATTGAAAAATGCGCATGCGTTAACTAGGTTCTGATGCGTTCGAGTTCTGTCAGTTACGAGAAAAAAAACGGGGACTGTCAGAACCGTTCGGAACTGGGTTCGCAAAACACTGCGAACGTCGAACTCGGTGTGTGAGTGGGCCATTCCAGTCGACAACTCTCCTTTTATCATACCTATAAGAATTCCGTTCCGTTCCGTATGATCTATGAAACACCCGTTACATGCATGAAACGTAAACAACGAAGCTATGAGCCACACCCACCTTGGCAGACGTTATCTCTATTAAAATACTAATATGCATTGAAAATTTGTTTACCTAACATACCAGTAGGTGTATTGCAATTTCATTCTAATCTAACATACGAAGCAGTAGTTCGAAATAACCCTCGTGAGATAAAACGATGAAGTACCGAACCAAATTGAGGGCACTTGGTACCCCAACCAAAATTTTTAACCTTTTTTCTTTTTTTTGTCTTGAATAAAACTAGATTCATTCCTGAACAAGATAATATATTGCATATAATATTTACAAAATTCAAACGTCTCACAAATTAACTTAGAAGTTGCCCGCCTCATAGTCCGCTGCCCCTGCTTCTTCAAATTTAAACAGGGAAAGTCGAGGGAAAGTCGATAATATCCCAAATACTGGTACTTACAAATCCGAATCCTAATACAAATTATAATTTCTTCTTGGAGGAAGATAACCAGCTTGAGTCACCGGATAAAGTGCTAGGAAAAAGAGGGGTTTCAGAGAAAGAAGTTCCAGGAACGGAAGGATCATAGGAAGCCAAAGGATGAGAGCCGGGTGAAAGACTTGAGCTGGATGGTAAATGGCAAATTTAGGACGCAGAAACATCTTCACGACACTTCTTGGAGAAATTCCCGATATGGTTGACCTTCTTGAATATTATTTTACTTTTCTTCATTGCGTATAGCACTATAACTATACGGACTAAACGAATTGCGGACAAACCGAACACGGAAAGATGTACGGACGAGTGGAAACGTAAACAACATAGAATAACAGAACATTTTATCATTGTTATCATCTTCTCATTCTAGTTGGTTGGTATTATGCTCTGACTGTGTGAAGTGAAGTCATTGAGGTTACTAACTCATTCACACATATTCAAGTCATATTAGTTCACCAAAACGTCGCAGAAGCGCGAACATCGTTACTTTTTCGTTTTAAGGATCTCCTGAAAAGTAGCATATTTTTGCGCATCGGACCCTCTATCTTGGGATCTACTGAACCGAATTCATTTTTCTTTCTTTAGAAAGTTATCTCTCAACCTACTGCATAAATCTTCGGGAATAGTTTATTGAAATAAGTTATTGTAATTACGGGACAGATAATCGAAGTTATCTCAAATACCACCAATATTTCCGAAATTGACTTTGACATTGTAATGCGGAAAATTAATATTTTTTCAATCTGATTCTTCAGATCTTTACAAGATCTATCAGTTAAAAAAAAAAAAAAAAATCATCGAAATCGGCCCAACGAGTGCCGAGATGATGGGGTCACGAATTTAGCCATTTTTGGAGGGGTACCATGTGCCCTTGAACCGCTGAGTTGTTATCAAAATACGTTCCATGTTTTATAATTTCAGCCGTTCCTTTAAATGGGCAGCAGATTAAGCTGATGGGAGGGGGAGGATTTGTTGAGAAAGGGACAAAATGAAGCACCATAAACCGATAGGAGAAAAAAAAAAGCTTCACAAACAACGCCGGCTGTGAAGAGTAATTAGACTGGGGAGAATTAGCTTTCCTAACTAATTCCACACAGAGAGACTGACACGGGAACTTCCAGAGACCATAAATCTTCAACCCCGTGAGTCTGAGAAAGCTGAGTGGGCATTTCCTAGATGGACCACACCCTCTTTGGTTCCCATTTCTCTTGGACCCAACACTTGAAGACGTCGGCCAATGACAGCTTTACGGTCTGAACTAGCATTATCATCACACTTGGAAATGAAATTTTATAAATAGATCACTACACCCCCAAGACTTTGTTACATACGCAGAGTTTTCTGAAGTCTTCAAGGGAAAACGTTTATTATGACATCTGACGTGATTCCTCATAACAACATTCGTTATTTCCCGTAAATTTTCTATAAAATTAAACTAGGTATTGCAAAAGTAAAAATGATAATAATAATAATAAATTAATTAATTAATTTAATAAATAATAAAATAATAGTAATTTCCAAAATTTTCCCTAAAACTTAAATCCTTTATGGGGCTAACATCATATATCCTGTAACAAAAAAAGAAATTAATTAATGCAATTGAGAGCAAGGATATAAAAGGTAATAAAACAATTTTAAAAAAAGGTGTGCTAAAGATCACACGGGGTAAACTTCTGTGACGATTTTCTGCTAAATATAATAAATATAAAATTTATTATGGAAATGATTTTGGTTGATTTGATTTTGGTTCATTACTTTCCATTCTGTTGGGATGTTAGGAAAGTAAAAGTGGACAGGCTCCGCCCCTGGACCCTCGGTAACTTTCCGCCTTGAGCCTTCGGCTAAAATGCTAAAACATGGAACATGCTTTCCCCCCGCTAATTCGTAAATGTAAATAAATTTAAAACTACGACATAAATGTTTTAAAAATCGAAATTAGAACAGAGTACCTAAGTAGGTAATTTTCTGTTATGCTTAGGTATTACAATTACTATAAGCAAGATTAACTTCTCAACCAAGTGACAACAAAACAAGCGGCATTGTTTACTATATCCATTTATAACATAAATAAATATAAAACTACGACATGAATAGAAGAACAAGTACGAAAGAAAGCGTGATAAATCGATAGCTTTCCAACGAGTGGAGAACAATTTTTGTCCGGTGAAAAATAAAGAAGTTTCATTTTCCCAGCAACGGCTTGGGTGTACGTGAAAATCATAAGAAATGGGATATGCAAAGGTTTACAGCGATAGCTGAGTCTCCTTGGCGAGTACCCGATGGATGATCCGCTCTCTAAATTTATAATTGCGTATGGAAAAATGGATGTGTTGGGCCAATTCGGTTTCTGTAATGAGCGCGATGTCGACGTCATGTTTAGTCTAAAAAAGTACAAGAGCTTTCCAACGAATGGAGAACGATTTTTGTCCGTTGAAAACTGCAGGAGTTATTTCTTCCTGGCAACGACTTGGTTGTACATGAAAATCATTGTAACCATTTAAAGGATCGACCAAAGACGATAAGGTTGTATTCGATAATCATCAGAAACGCTTGCATACCTACCAGTCTGCAACACATTGGGACATTTTATGTCTTTAGTTGCAGACTCGTATGCAAGCTTTAAGAGCCACTCAGCTGATTCGGACCCTGGACATCTTCAAGTAACTGTCCTAAAGAGGCTACATACGAAATTACAGCTTCCTAGAGTGTAAAGCATAGAAATTACCTATTAAAATGATTTTACCACCGCTTCACAAATCAAACTCTCGCAATATTCGGATCACCTGCTATGAATCACATCATCGAAACACCAGCTCAATGAAATCATCAGAAATTAACATGCGGTTGCAATCCTGTTCACAGTATTATTTTTTGAGAATGATCACCTGTGTGAAAACATTCATATAACCATGCTCATAACTCAGCTTGTTGGCCACGCACTTCGCAGTAGTTAACATAATATGGTTGGATAAATCGAGAGCTTTCGAACGAATGGTCAACGGATTTTGTGGGATGAAAAACGACGAAGTACTATTTTCCTAGCAACGACTCGGTTGTAAGCGGAAATCATCAGAAATTTTTCATAACACTTTCTTCGTCACAATTTTTTGAGTTATGTGCCATAGTAAAGACATAAAATGTCAAAAAAACAGCGTGACGGAAAAAAAACGTGACGGTAAAATCGTATTCACACCCCGCTAAATTTTTCGACGCGGTGCGCCTATAGAAGTTTACACTTCAAAAAGGAATGCTGTCAGATGACAAAATTAACTCATTTGCCACCCAAACTAATTTCGATGCCCCGACCAAGCCTGAGGGAGGGTTAATGTTAGTGAAAGACCAATAATTTGGTTTCTTCTAGGGGGTTGTTTTGAATTAGTTCGTTTTACGAAATACACATGGTGTTCCAAAATGGGTGGTTCGCACTTCTGGAGTAAATGTTTCTATTAATTTCTAAAGTTATTCGTTTTTGTCGAAGAAACTAATGAGGTGTATTTACTTTGGTTTGACTTTCCCACTTGTAAAAGATGGATACTTCAGAATTCTCTTCTTAGAATTATTCTGAACAAACCGTACAGATACCCAACGGCGCTGTTCTTCGATGAGCTGAGAAAAAATTTCCTGTTAGGATCATGTGTTCAAATCTTTAAGAGTGGTATCGATGCAGATGACCAGTCTTTGCCGTCCAATACGAGACTAAATTTGTTGACCAACGTCAGATTGCCAAAGTATAATACTCAACTATTAAAACGCAATTCTACAATAGCGCAATTCTTACGATTGTTATTACATGAGAATAATATCAATTTAGATGAATTTAAAATTTGAAGGCACTTGAAGGCTTTTAAACAGAAAGTAATACGTTGTCTTTCTATATCATAAAAAATGCAGTTTAATGTACCTAATTAATTTGTTTTCACGTAGTATCATACTTTCATTTGGGTTTATGATTGTGTTAGCTATACTGTAAGGGAATTCATGAGGTCGCGATGAACTCCACCGGGGAGCACAGGTTTTGATGAACCTATTCTCTGGTGGGCATGACAGACAATCTATCCCTACCAATTTAAAAAACCGCTGCAAATTATTTCACAAAGGTTTATTATTATTTCAATTGAGTT
Organism: Adelphocoris suturalis; assembly: GCA_030762985.1. NCBI lineage: Eukaryota > Metazoa > Arthropoda > Insecta > Hemiptera > Miridae > Adelphocoris > Adelphocoris suturalis. Next base: position 12,200,712 of record CM061046.1, read on the forward strand.
TGATCGCAGTTTTAGTTGGCTTGCGTACGTCATAAGGCCCGTCCAGAAACCTCGGCGTGTCCTATTTTGAGTTGCCACAACCTATACTCCTATAATTATATACGCATGTTTATATTTCTCGATTTGAGCTCCTATCTATTCAAATAGTTATTGCCTTAATAATATCATTATCTAAGTACGTGCGAGAAGTCGAGAGGATATGTTATTAAATATGCGTAGGAAAAGCATTGTCTTATAACAGTGGAATCAATTACTACTGATAGATTCTTAATAAATTATATTCTTGACTGGAATCATGATTTTCCCATAAAAACAACTATTGAATTTTTACCTGTGTAGCAACAGGTTGGAAAATATCACATGTGTCATAATAATAATAATAATCACTGCCGGTGATCAATTTCGTTCTAATACATTGGTATTAACACACAAATATGATACCTAGAAAAACACATATATTCATGCCTCGAAGGAACGCTGTACCCACCTCATGGTGCCGCGGTGTATTATATGGGTATAACACGTAAAAGTAATAAATATCCATTCTCCTACACCCCTCTGCTACGCCCCTGGTCACTCCAGCCACCACAAGGTGCCGCGGCGCCTCCTCTCACTCCAACCCCTGCTCACCCCTCTCACCACCCACTCAAACCCACGAAAAAGACTAGCTAGGACTAGCTTATTGGAAATAATAAACCAAAAATTAAATTTGCAACAAAGTTTAAATAATATATCAATTTTATTCTCCTTGGGAAATAAGAGCGTTTTCTCTGCCATGATTTATCGGTGTCATCCAACTAGGATGGCTATAAACCCCACAAAATAAACCCACTCGATGTGAAAACATATTCACTAAATCAGGATCTCGCTAGTAGAAATTGTGAACTAGAGGATGGAAAGACCGAACAAAGGCTATTGAATTCCCGTTAGCATACTGAGAATGAACGTGTTTCGTTGACACGCATCCGAGGTTTTGAAGGGGAGAGGATAGGTGGTATGTGGAGATGACACGTGATGATTAGACCTGAGGAAATCACATGACGGAGGTGGAAGAGGGTAATGAGAAGTTTAGCGATGAATATTCGACTACGTTAATTGTCTAGGATGAGCACACCAGCAAATATGGATCCTCGGCCATCGGAAGCACTGACTACACTTACACCCTATCTAAATCCACTACAGGGTGGCCCCCGAATGGAAATTTGTAATTTCCCTGAATTTCCCCGACTTTTCCCTGACCGAACTTCAGATTTCCATGACAATAAATATAGGTCACTTAAGTTAGCGGAACCAATATGGCGGAATGACAAAAAAATATACCCGAATTTCGAGCTATTTTCGAGTTGTCGATCCCCGTTGAGTATGATTTTCGAGCTGCTTTCCTCTTCCGGAAAATCAATTTTCAATATTGGTGGCGCTAGGTTAATTAAGTAAGCGGCCAACTTTCCTAAAAATGGTCAAAAAATTTTCGTTCTTCCTCTGGAATTTCGAGCTAATTACGAGCTGACAAGTCTCGTTGAGTATGTTTTTCGGGCTGTTTTCCCTTTTCGGAAAATCAATTTTCCATAAGTGGGCGTTAAGTCCGTTAAGTAAACGACCAACTTTCTTAAATATGGTCGATTTTTAACATTTAAAAATTAACCTAGCGCCACCAACATTGAAAATTAATTTTCTGGAAGTGGGAAATAGCTCAAAAATCATACTCAACGGGACTTGTCAGCTCGTATTTAGCTCAAAATTCCAGAAAAAAAAAAAAAAAAAAAAACGAAAATATTTCGACCATATTTAAGAAAGTTGGTCGTTAACTTAACGGGGTTTTCTTATGGAAAATTGATTTTCCGAAAAGGGAAAACAGCCCGAAAAACATACTCAACTAGACTTGTCAGCTCGTAATTATCTCGAAATTTCAGAGAAGGAACGAAAATGTATCGATCATTTTTAAGAAAGTCGGTCGCTTACTTAATGAACTTAGCGGCCAAAATTCGTTTTTTCGGTTTTAAAAATCAAGTTTTTGAGTTGGAAAATTTTTCTTTCCACTTGAAATTAGCTCGTAATTAGCTCGAAATTCCTGAGAAAGAACGAAAATTTTCCGATCATTTTTAGGAAAGTTGGCCGCTTACTTATTTAACCTAGCGCCACCAATATTGAAAATTGATTTTCCGGAAGAGGAAAGCAGCTCGAAAATCATACTCAACGGGGATCGACAACTCGAAAATAGCTCGAAATTTGGGTATATTTTTTTGTCATTCCGCCATACTGGTTCCGCTAACTTAAGTGACCTACCTAATAAGTATCAAATTCAATTTTTTAAATTTTTCTCGTCGTTTTATTGTACCTTTAATGCTATATAATTAAAGAAGAAAAAAGGGGGAAATATACACTACTTGTATATATGTAGTTTTACAATTTCATTGCCCTCGAAGTGCTCAACACAATTTAACCTACATTTAATACGATAATTTACGAAAATTCACCGATACGATCATGCTGCATGACTTTTTATTTAATATTTTATGGTCCCTCAATTAGTGATATGAAGCTATTTGTTGAAGACATTTTTCCTTACATGGATTTCTTAGCTCTGGGGATAATTCAAAATTTTCGTCCGAGAGCAAAAAATGTCACGCTTTTTTTCACTCTACTAGGTACTAATTGTTGCCAGAGATAGTATAACTTCCTAAATTCCCATCCCACAAAAATCGTTCGCTGGAAAGTTCCTCTGTGAATTTATAACACATGACTCCACATTCAAATGGGCCAATTTTCCCCTCCTTAACCCTCCTGAGAAGTCCTAGCTTATGTATACAAACTAGTTTTGGGACTCTTACTGGATCAATCCACTACCCTCCTGGGTTTTTTTCCCCTAGTTCAATAATCAGTTGATTTTTCTCACAAATGGTTTACTCTAAGTGATGTAATAACCAGGGAAGCCGATGGCATATTCATTCACTTTTTATGTGCATGTAGCGTTGTTACTTTTGAACAGTTTAACCACAACTCTATTTTTGTCATGCGTATAATTCACCTATGAAGTAATATGTACCTACCTAGTATGATGAAGTACGTTATTGAAATTTCATTGTTCAAGAGTTATAACATACCTAAAAACGCTTTAAATTAATACACCAAATTTTCATTTAAAAGTTCCCTGACATTTGGTGGTTTTTGCCAAATTCCCTGACATTCCCCTAACTTTTCCCGACGCAAAGAATTCCCTGACAATTCCAGGTTTTCCCTGAATTTCCAGTAGGGCGCCACCCTGTAGTCGTAGATAATTAGATGTAAGTTTTTGAAAACAAAATTGTGGCTACCTAAAATCACGTAGAATTCGAACACGAAATTCTTGCGTAAAATGTCCAGAATTTTCACTAACTTGGTTATTTCAAATGAGAACCCCTGCTTTTCAATGCAGATTCGGGATCTACATACAATTTCAAGGATAAATTGGCAACCACTCGAACTTTTTATCGCGTAAAAATGTACGCAACTTCGCTTCAAACGGGTATATTTTTTCAAAATAATGAGTTTTTGAAGGTATTCAATTAACACATGTAATATTGGCTTATGGGATATTTCTCCCTCTGAATCACGCGGCTATGTTCATTCATTGAAACTTGGTAATGTTGTATGCGCTGTTTAAAGTATTTAATAAGTTTTCATAAGATTTGCCAGTTTCCAGATTTTTTTTTTTTTTTTTTTTTTTTTTTTTGAAGAATGGTAGGTAATGTTTTAAAGATTTTCAGAAATTTTAGTTTTTCAAAATCGTCTGTTCCATCTGATGTCGAGGTCTTCAGATGGTACTTATTAAGAACCCAAGTACACTATTCTTACAGGAAATTCAACGCTGATTCCGAAAATGAGTTCAACAGTTAAAATTAAATGAGTACACAAACATTTTCGTCACTCATCCGGTTCCACCCTGCATTTCAGTCCTTAATTACTTCCTTAGGTTTAATCCACATTGATGCTGGTGTTTCTGGCACATCCCCGGCCGATGTATCGTTTTTGAGCCAAATTTCGCACATTTTGACGTCTTGAATCGTAAGCCAACAAATTCTGAGGTAGTGTTGAAAAGTTTTTCTCGATCGATTAAAAAGGTTCATTATTGAAAATAATAAACCAAAAGCATACTGACCGAGTTAGGTAATTGGGAGTCAGTGAGTACACGGTATAGGAACACACTGTATATTACATGAATATAAGATCATAACACACATTTTTCCTCCAATTCGTCCAGTACGGGAGGGAGGATAAATAGTTCTTCTTCTCTCTCTCTCTCTTCCCCTCTCCCTTCCTCCCACACAGTCTCTCTCTCGCTCTCTCTTCCCCTCTCCTTCCTTGTCTCCTCTCTCTCGCTCTCCCCGTCTCTCTCTTCACCTCTCCCTCACTGTCTCCTCGCCATCTATCTCTCTCTCGCTCTCTCTTGCCCCACCTGGCTCTCTTCCTCTCTTTCTTCTGTAGAAAATGTTTAACCGTCTCCTTCCCTCGATGTAATGATTCTTAGGTACGGACTGTTTCGTGGTTTACAAGAGGGCCAGCTAATGGGTGCCCCACAAAAGACTTCTAAATGCTCTTAATGCTGCTATCACGCTCAACACGTCTAGTTAAGGCAGTCATCACTAAAAGTAGCACTATTTCTGGGTTGGCCCAACCAGACTCTCAGTGTTGTATCCGAACAGCTTGGCTCTATTCGCCAAATAATGCACACACAAACTATTTGGCACATAAGTTATTAAAGAACTACCTAACAGGTAGAACCTTCCAGGTTCGAGTAATGGATCAAGTGTCCCGCGTCTGCACCATCCGAGCCTCAGTTTCTCAAGGAAGTGTGGTAGGCCCGTATCTCTATAATCTATACTGTCATGATATTCCACTTCCTGATGAGATGACTTTTCGGGATTGTATGCTGACGACCTTGTATACGCTGTATTTACTGATAGCGAAGGAGAAGTGACGCGAAAAATGCCAAATAAAATCGACCTGCTTGGACAATGAAGACAGTATCGCGCCGGAGCTCAAACGGTCAACATCTCAGTGTGTCTTATCGTTTTGTCTCGCACTGTATCTTATCGCATCGTATCGTGCTGTTCCGATCGAAAGTTCGTGAGTTCTAGACCCACCAATTAGTCACCTCTTCTTCGCATCTTACTGTTTTGTCACCGAATTGACAAAGTCCGTCTGATTAGTCGCCTCTCCTACAACAGATCGATCAATGGGATCAAAATCACCAGGTACGAATCGTAAACGTCCCCGTTTTGAACCACCTCTCATGACCACCATCGCCACACCAAACCCATTTCAGCCACTAACCAACTCAGATCCACTCGATGAATCTGCTCAAGAAATAGAAGAGGAACTTCCAATTTCCCCCAAGGAAAAATGTCCACCAATTTATATTTATAACATTGTCAACATCAACTCATTTCTCAACTATATGAAAAGTTTAAATCCTGGCTCTTTCACACATCGCACAACCGGGAATTCTGCCAAGATCCAAATGGATACAATTGACGGGTATCGTAGAATGATCGACTTCCTAGAAAAAATCGTGCTGAATTTCACAAGGGAAGAGCAAAATGGAGGTTGAAATTAAACGCAGAAAAGATGCATATTGGCACATTCACATACAGTACAAAATATGTCGAGCCCGTTACAAATTACTTAGGGGAGCCGCTAAACCACTCCTAACGGTACGATATCTTGGTGTTACCCTTGACAAGCGTCTCACTTTGAGAGAACACGTGACCACCCTGCTGAATAAGCTCCGAACACGAGCTCGCCAACTACAACCTCTCCTATCGAACTGTGATGTTTCGAACTGTAACAAAATACTAATATATGAACTCCTCATACGACCTATATGGACCTACGCCCGACCTGTATGGGGAACATGTTCACACTCCCAGTTCCAAAGGATTACCCAAAATCAAAACAAAATCCTTCTAAGGCAGGTATTACAAACTCGACATTTCGTCCGTAGGGAGACAACTTGTAATATTTAGAGGGGATTTTCGGGAGTTATAAATGATAACTTCAGAGCACGATTAATTACTTCCAACTTTAGTGAATCAATATAAAATGAAGAGTCGCTGTCGCTACTCGCATATTTCTATACGGCATATGTTCTACGATTTTGATAGTTTTTATCGTATCTTTTATTTCGATCAGGGCAACAATTAGAATAATGATCCTTTCTTTTACAAGACATGCATTCCTTTCCATATGCTGGGCAGTTGAATGCTATATGTTCTGAATTACATTTTTTACATAAATATTTTCTATGTTTTTTATCATTGAATGTTTTCGAATGGTCCGAAGAGCTTGGCCTACCTTTTTGGAGTCTACCTTTGTGGCGGATTGCGTCAATTTGAGATTCTTCATTTTTCTTGTCGTTCGTGAAATCGACTATCTCTTGTTTTCTTTTTTCATGGCGTTTGCAAAGCTCAATCGCGCGTTCCAACGTTAGGTCTTCTTCATCCAGCATTTTTGTCCGTGATTTGTGCAACCAATCGATCACGTATCATTTCATTCCGTTCAATGAATTCGCATGAGGCTGCTGCTACTTTGAGGGCAGTGATAAATTCTAATAGTGACTGGCCTATATTGTAGCTTATTTTATTAAATTTGAACCTTTCGTGTATAATGTTCTTTTTTGATGCGAAGTATGTGGTGAATGCTTCGATCACTTCATCGTATTTAATCAAAGCTTGTTCTTCCGCTTTGCTGGATGTGGATCCATTTTCCTTTTCTTCCTGCTTTTCAAGTATGGCATCTTGTTTCAGCGTGTTATATATTTCAATTCCTCGATAGCCCAATTGATTAAGTAGAGTAGCGATTTTACTGGCTACAAGGAAAATATTGAAATTTTTCAACCAGTCCGTCCATTCTTTATTAAGGTTTTCAGCTTCAAAATTGAAACTTCGTGGCGGCTTCGTTTCTGTCATGGCGGTGGATTGTTGGTCGCCGTGGGATCTCGATTCGCGGTGACGATTCCTTAATTAATAAGGTGTAATCTGGATTATCCAGGTTCCACGAACACGATTCACAATTTGGTGAATTTAGATTTCACTTCCTAGGCACCTCAAAACACACCTGACACCATGTAATATTTAGAGGGGATTTTCGGGAGTTATAAATGGTAACTTCAGAGCACGATTAATTACTTCCAACTGTAGTGAATCAATATAAAATGAAGAGTCGCTGTCGCTACTCGTATATTTCTTTATGGCATACAACTTATAAAGACTTTAATCTTGAAACGCTTCAAGGTTGGTACTTCTTAAAGTCATGCCACGGTTTTACGAGTGCAACCACGAACACCACAATTCACTGGCTGCTGAAGGGTTCCTACCCCCAACATTCCAGCGTTTACAAATACCACGCCACATCATGGACCGGACGACGAAATTGACTAAAAATAGACATCACTCAGTTTAGAGTTGAGTGAAACAGTGCGTTTATTAATATATTTCTGTCGTATAGGGATTTATATTTGCCATTTAGTTAAGCCATAAATGTGCTGAGCTAAGAAGCAGCGTTGAAATCTTCAATAGCCATTAAGGAATATTGTACTAACGATAGTCTTAAAAAATAGTCTTAAAAAATAAATAGATTATATTAAAAAAAACCCTCGCGCTCGGATTTCAGAACGTTGAAATTTGATTCAGTAGAATCCCAAGCAAACACAACATTCTTGTTTTCATGCCTAATCAATACAGCTAAATTTACACACTATTCTACATCCCCTCCTTTTAAAAGTTGGAAACTTCCTTAAAAAGGGTGTATCAAAGTGAACCAACCAGTCTGCATTTCACTTATCGTCACAGTCTTGGTCAGGACAAGAGCCGTCATGACCGAAGCCCGAAGCCACATCACCCCAATCGGTGTAGTTCAAAATATCGTCAAGATATACGTGATTGATTTGAATAGTTTCCCATTCCCGCAACCGAAGCTGCTTGAACTCGACATTAACTCAGACTAACCTCTGTTGCGGGCAGGCAAATTGCTTCAGCCCTTGGCACGAGAAACTGCTCCATCCCATCATCTCCGTCATAAATATTAAACGTTGATTGTCTTGAAATTACATACCCTAAATATGAACTGCATCCTAAAACAAATCAAGATCACATAGTACACCATTTCAATAAACAAAGACGTTTTTTCGCGCAAACCGTTCTGACATTAATGTTCGAAGGAATTCGTAGCTGCCAAAGTAACCTCTCTCATTCAAAAGTGTGATTCGTTTGTGATGATGAACAAAAGTTCGACAGATAACGCATCCATAGTAACCTTGGACTACCAAGCATAATTACGGGTAAATACGCATAATTGTATGTATTTAACTTAAATAATGACATAACTGCCGGTTTTCGGCATCACATTGCTCGCTTTGCCACGAGAATAAAATCAGTAAACTGATGATGAGTATCTACACTATACATGCAGATAAATCGGTAAATGGATACGTATTATTTTTCTTCGCGTGAAATATTTGAATCATGTCCCAAGTTTAAAATGTCTCAATTAAATTAGTTCTGTCAGCTGATCAGAAAAGACCCAATCATTTCAAAATCGTCTCTTGGTGTCTTAGAGAGTCTCCCTATCAAATCTCAACGTACTAGGATGAACAGGAGAGGTTTTAGCTCATTCAGGTGATCATGAAAGAGCCAATAGTTTCAATAGTCTCTTGTCAAATTTGAACTTCCTAGGGGTAACAAGAGAGAATTTAGTTCATTCAGAAAGAGCCAAAATATTCAATCGTCTCCTAGCGTCCTAGGGAATCTACCTATCAAATCTAACCTTCCTAGGATGAATAGGAGACAATAAATTTAGCTTAGTCAGCTGATTGAAATACGCCAATCATTCTAATCATCTCTTGCTATCCCAGGGAGCCTCCCCATCAAATCCCAACATCCTAGGATGAACAGAACAAAATTTAGCTTACTCAGCTAATTAGGAATGGACCTATAATTAACATGTATCATGTTTTAGCCCTGGGGTCCTAGCAAATTTTGCGAGTCAATTTTTTTCCGCGCACGAAACATATAGTGTTACAGTGATTTCCGCCTACAACCGAGTCGTTGCTAGGGAAATGGTACTTCGTCGTTTTTCATCCCACAAAATTCGTTGACCATTCGTTCGAAAGCTCTCGATTTATCCAACAATATTATGTTAACTACTGCGAAGTGCGTGTCCAACAAACTGAGTTATGAGCATGGTTATATAAATAATTGTTTACACACAGGTGATCATTCTCAATAACTGATATTGTGAACATGATTGCAACCGCTTGTTAATTTCGAATCAATATCGAGGAGAAAACATGATACATGGTTGAAATTTTTGGTTCTAGAACAGAAATTTTTAAATCGTCTCAACGTTCCAACGAATCTCCCTGTCAATTATTTCAACTTCTGTCTACTTCTCTGGGTGTGGTAGAGTATAATTGTCACTTAAGAAACCAGCATCATTCAATAGATAAGGGTATATACCATTATGAAATAATGTCCCAGGTCCATAAAAAACCGAAACTGTTGAAGATGCAACTCTCCAGAAAAGACATGGTCCAGTTGGTCAGGGTGCGATGTGGCCACGGTCAGGTGAATCGCAGCCTGTACCTCATTGACCCAAGTGATTCTCCTTAATGTGAGTTCTGTGAAGATCAATGGGAAGATATGACGCACAAACTACATGAGTGCCCACTGTACGAATAAGAAAGAACTCTACTAAGTCCTTCTGCACCCCGAGACCTAATAGAATTTCTACGAAACGCAACTCATGTAAATGTAGATCATAAAACAATTATAAATTTCATGAAATATGCCGGAGTTTACAAATTTTAATTAGCAATCAGTTATTGTATATATTATTTATGAGAAAAATACTTTGTAACTTAACTGGTTATATGTTACAGTTATGGTGACGCAACCAATAAAAATAAAAATAAAGAACCAGCATAGTGAGCTCTGAACCTAATTTTGTTCCAATCCACCTTGATAGGCTGAAATTTGAAACAGGACTTTTCGGTGTGGAAGAGTATATAATTAGGACTTGAAGGAATGAGTTTAATCAGCAGTGATCTCTGTACTGATGTTCCTATCTAACTTGAGATTCTGAAATTTGGAACGGGACTCTTCATGACCACTTGAGAAACACTCCAAACTGCTGACTCGACTCTGTACAATTTTGTTCACATTCCACTTATAATGCTGCACTTTGGAACGGTGCTTCTCTGGGTGTGAAAGTGTAAAATTACAAATTGGGGAACCTCTCTAATTCTCTAATTTGCTGAGTGAGCTCTATATAATTTTGTTCCCATCTAACTTTAGTTGTCAAATTTTTTTAACGGAGCTTCTCTGAGTGTGGTAGATACAGTTGTAGGTAGTATTTCCCTGGCGGTACTGCCACATTGACTAGAAATTAATGTTATGGTATACTGCGATCCACATTCATTTCCTGGACTAGTAAGCGAAGTGAGCGGGCACAGATGGTATTGAATAACTATCATGTGGTTTGAATATTCGAATGCATCGTTGGTGTAATCATCAATTCATACGAACTACTGCGCGCATATTATACCCGTCTCTATTAGAGATACGGAGAAAGTTCCTATTCTCAGAATATAATAATTACTTATATAACATCCCTATAGGTTTAGTGTACTGCATTGAATATACTTCAGTTCAATGAATCGAATGAGACCTCCGGAGGATGCAGTACATTGTGCAATGAAACGTTCATTCAATATATGGGAAATAGGAGTATGGATTGATGCATATCTCATTATTGCCACTGGTCAAGAAGGATTAAATCGCCTCTCACATTTAGACGACAATAACAGTAAAGCTGATATTTTTAAAATGAAAATTCTTTAATTTAAGTCATATACCGATATACGGTTGTTGGTAGGTAATTTTGCATTCACAGTAGATACAAAATGAGCTTTGAGTACTATTGGGTATTTTAGAAGAGGGTGGCACACATTGGGCAAAATTACTTATTTTATTTCATTCCATCAGCTGAAAGACATCAGCTTTAAGAAACGTGCAATATGGAGGATATTGGATCATTTGAAGTGGCCACATCAGCGGTGTATAGGAAGCAGAATCCGATTCTTAGAAAAGCAAAAATGAAGGATCCCCAACAAAAAGACGCTGAAAATTATTACGCTACGGTTCTTTATTTCTGTATAAGATAGCCCTTCTAATCAGAACAGTGGCAGATAAAAAATTACCTATCTGAGTCTGATACTAAGTCTATGGTGCATTACCGAAATGTATCTATTTCTATATTTACGGGCGAAGCCCAATTACATAGCGACATCACTAATAACATTTTGAATGGCGGAGATAAAATAATAACAATAAACAAGTGGAACCCAAGTTAGATAGCAAATAAACTAAACATACATAAAGAAAATAATTTGTCATAAAGAGTAATTGAATAAATAAAGTAATTGTACACTGTGGACTATTTGGGAAAAAGAAATTGGCGATGGGATCAATCCGCTTAAGGGTGGAGATAGAGTCTGTAAAAAAAAACGCTGCAAATTATTTCACAAAGGTTTATTATTTTTTCAATTGAGTTTGATCGTAGTTTTAGTTGGCTTGCGTACGTCATAAGGCCCGTCCAGACTCCTCGGCGTGTCCTATTTCGAGTTGCCACAACCTATACATCTATAATTATATACGCATGTTTATATTTCTCGATTTGAGCTCCTATCTATTCAAATGGTTATTGCCTTAATAATATCATTATCTAAGTACGTACGAAAAGTCGAGAGGATATGTTATTAAATATGCGTAGGAAAAGCATTGGTATTAACACACAAATATGACCTATAAAAAAACATATATTCATGCCTCGAAGGAACGCTGTACCCACCTCATGGTGCCGCGGTGTATTATATGGGTATAACACGTAAAAGTAATAAATATCCATTCTCCTACACCCCTCTCCTACGCCCCTGGTCACTCCAGCCACCACAAGGTGCCGAGGCGCCTCCTCTCACTCCCCCCCCCGCACACCCACCACACCACCCACCGTGACCCCCTGCCAAGCGTGCCAGGCGTGCGTCTAACACTTTTTCGCCCGTTTTGGCCCATAGCATCTATGCGAGTAAAGCGATCGGGATGGTTAAACGTTAGGACCAACTAGACCCCAAATGGAGTCTATGTGCGAAAGAACGGGTTTTTTAAGTCAATTCTTAGGCCTTTTATGGCCTGGACGGCGAACGGCGGACGGACATTTCAAATTTGGATTCTACGCACCTTGAAACGTAAAGTGACAAAGTTTGAGGGGGGGTTATAAAAATTTTTTGCTACACGATCACATAGGCTTATTATTGGAAATAATAAACCAAAAGTAGAAAGTGGGGTTGGCATCCAAAACCAAATTTGCCAAACGCACGATTCTGCATAGAGGTCGATGTTGGAGGTAGTTAGCTGAGGAGAAAGGGACGTAGTACACGGATGGAGAACGTGAAGCGATTCTGGGAGCTCGAAGACCAACTTTTGAGAGCAAGGCTGGGCAATTTAAATTATTGTTTAATAACTTGTGAAGAAGGGTTAGATAAGCGATGGCGCTTCGGTGGCCCAGTAGATGTAGGTGGCAGAGCTCCAGCAAATTTGCATAATTACTGTCAGAATACGCAATTCTAAGTTTGAACCCAATGTAGCGGAGGAACTTGTTCTGCACTCTTTCTAAGGAATAGTTGTGTACGGTATACATGGGGGACCAGACTGGAGACGCATACTCTAAGATAGGGAGCACGAGAGATTTATACAAGAGGATTATGGGATGGGTGTCCGTGAAATCTTTTGTATGTCGCTTAATAAAACCAAGAGCTCTCATGGCTCTGCCGGCGATATCGTCTATATGACTCGAAAAATACAAGCGCTCACCAAACCGGATGCCTAAATCCACCATCTCCGTCAGTCTGTTCAGAGGGTTGCCCATACTAAGTGCCCCACACAGTTGCCCCTCACTGTTGCCCACACAGAGTGTAAAGCTGTTCGGTCCTATGAAAGGAAACGACTGAGCATTTTCAGGGGTTCAAATATAGGTTGTTTGTCTCACACCATCCCTCCAAATCCAATATTGCCTTCTGCAGGGACTCACAATCTGATGTAACGAAATATCTTTAGGTCATCGCCGAACAATAGGCAGTGCACATCAGGATCCACAGCTGATAGAACACTCTTTATTACCAGCAGGAAACACAGTGGACCAAGTGGCTGCCCTGAGGAATTCCAGAATTAGGAAAAAAATGAGACGACGATCCGCCACGCAGACGAACCACAAGTTTCCTTTCCTCAAGGTAGCTGGTGAGCCAATCATGAAATGTACCGAATATCCCCAAAGACTTGAGAAGAGCCAGCAGATGGCGATGTGATAACTTGTCAAATGCCTTGGCATAGTCTGTGGCTATGACGTCTGCTTGGACTCCCTCACTAAATTCCTCCATGACAAAGTCCTGCAGCTCAAGCAAATTCGTAACCGTCGACCAGCCACGCATAAAACCATGCTGCTCACAAGCGATGAAAGAACTGAAATTTCCATTAATTCTAGCTACTATCAGTTTCTCCAGGAGCTTAGGAATACTCAAGAGTGAGCAGATCGGACGATAGTGATTTATTAACTGCTTGTCGCATCCCATATGTATTGGTGTCACAAAGGAAGTCTTCCATGGGGTCGGGAAAATGCTTTCTGCAAATGTGACAGGACGATGTCATATACCGAATTAAAATAATTAAATTAACTAAAAAGAATAAATTTAAAAAAAATCATGAAAGTGGATAGGAAGAAAGAATGAAAAAATGTGTTGTCCGGTCACATTACTGAACGATGTCACCAACCAAATGAAAATTAATTTTTACCCATCAGTCCCCAAGAGGATTCAACTCAAATTTCAGCAATAAAGTTTCAAGTTGTACCTAATTAATTTTTCAACTAAATGTCCCCTCAATATAACCAACTCATCATAACCTCAGTTCCCGACCAACATTGCTGCAGTTAATAAGGCGTTTTATATCAGTTTTTGAACAGGTATCTTACGAATAAAAAATGCTTCGCACAACCCACCAAAATCGTTTATTTGGTATCGTCGAATTCGTTATCGAAAGTTCTTTACCCGTGAACACGCCCCATCTTAATTTGACGTAAGTTCGTCGCATGTCGGCTTTTTCCTTCATTACAAAGTTGTTTACGTTCTTACCGGGAAAGCCGGTATAGTCTTTGCGTTAACCAGGGACCCTATGAATGACCTGTACAATGTCAGCTCAATGGGTCCAGTATTTTTTACGTGATTGAGTAACACAAAGATAGACACCATTGGATTTTCATATTGGTTCCTTAAAGTAAAGATTATACAAAAAATGAGAGAAATTGTATGTTTTTATTTTCTCAAACTGTTCTACGTCTCATGATTTCCTTACATGTTAATTACTTCTGTTAAATATAGTTGGTGCAATAAAAGTTTTAATTACCTACCTACTTCATATTTAACCCTTTCTTCAACATTTTGTGATACAAGAATCAGAACACAGGCTGAAAAGTATTCAATAAACTAAAATTTGACCTTCCTGGTTACCAAAATAAGTTATGCAAGGCGATGGTCACTTAAGGTGTTTTGATTGTAATTCGCTAAAAATAGTAGAGTTAATTTTAGTTTTTGGTTCATTTATTTACTAATTAAACAATAATAAAATGTACAACAGACATGGGTAACTAAAAAAGACATTTCATTCATTTTTTTGCTCGGCTATGAACAGTTTTTTTGGGTCTGTTGGACAATTTTATAAATGGCACTTCGGATGTTTTGCATATGGCGGTCTTCAATTGTCGGTTGATGTAAACTCGCTTGATTACAATTAAATCGGGATACGATTTCATGGAAGCCCGCTGCAACCCTCGTTTGTTGGAGAGATGATGTTCTGAAATCTGCCCACTTACTTTGATGTTTGTTGTGTCTGGCAGAGGTAATTGAGGAGAGATATTAAATTATTGCTAAAAGCAGTTTTCAGGAGGGAAGCTTGAAGGAATCTTATTTAAAATGGTTCCAGCTGGAGATAATCGTCTATAAAGCGAGGCAAAACGTATGAGAGGAACAGTTCAAGGAAGGTGCTTAGAAGCCAAACGGCAATCACAGAAGTTTATGAGAATCCAAAGAACAGCAATAGTGTGAAGGGATCGCACGTTTCCGGTTTACTTAATGCGGTTTAACCGAGTTTCTCGAACATGACAACCGTACACGACCTACCTCACTACCACGGATGATTGTACTGACGGGCTTGGTGGGTTCCAGTTCTAACCCTATGTGTAATTGGAGGATGGAAGTTTGAATATTTCCTTATTCAGAAATAGAACGGATGTTTTTCGGAATACAATATTACCTATGCAAAAACAAGTTGCATGCTAAAAGAAAATATAAGTTAAGGGCGTTCTGTGATAATTAGGATCTCGGAAATGGCCCGGTTTTTCAGCTACCATAAATGATATTGAGATTTTCATTTTGCATATTGTACATTGACATTTTTTCTAACAATTTACCTTATTTTAGACGTCTAGGCCAAAAATAGACAAGTAGGGTAAACCTGTACACTTACATTCGAACGCTCATTAAAAAAGCCTAGTCATGCAGCATGACCCCATGAGCGAATTTTTGAAGAAATCTTCGACATTTCAGTCGCTATTGATCGTGTAGAGAAATTTTAGTTTATGATTTTGACAGACAAACATGGATTTCACAGAGTAAACTCATCAGTTGTGATTATATATATATATATATATATATATATATATATATATATATATATATATATATTTTTTTTTTTTTTTGTTATCAAGCACCTACTACCTACTTTTTAAACAGCATGGTTCTAGGATTGGTTATACAGGGATAGGTACTTCCATAAGAGTCGTTCAATCTGAATTTGGACAGTGTTTCATGCAAATATTACAGATTTTTACAACTAGCGAACGGCATTATTTCGATTTTTGACTGATTTTTCAACTTTGAAATTTTTGAAAACTTGATACATATTCTTATACGCTGATTCCGAAATTTCACGCTCGAAAAAAACAGACTATTTTGAAATTTTTGACTACATCTTTGAAAATTTCAACCCGAAGATGTAATCCGATCATGCTGGCCAACGAACTTGAACTTTCGTTTTGTGTCTTTAACATTTTAAAATTTGTTTGAAGTTTCTAGCACAATTCTACGGACAGTTATCGTCTGGAATGACACATACATACATACATACATATATACATACATACATACATATATACATACATACATAAAAAAATGCGTTAACTTCAGAATATGATTCAGAATAGCCTGAAACGGATTTCTGCATAAATTGTTGTCAAAAATTCACATTCTACAAATTTTGAGCGAGAGCAATAGCTTAATTTTCTTCAAAAATTCGCTAAAACCATGGTCGGGAGCTAAAAAATGCAGTAATTTGGCGCGCACTGGTGGTGTGGCCGCCCGCTAGCAAACAGACGTATAAAAATCTCAATATGATGGTAAAGGCCCTTTGGCCAATTAGTTAGCGTTTCGTGCTCTTAGGGAGCATCCCATAATCATAATGCCTTTGTTCCTTTTTTACTAACATAAAAGCAGGCGTCATGTAGTTTTACTGTGTGTGTGGATTTACAAGCAAAAAAGCTTGTAATAGGCCGGTTCGGAGCTTAAAACCAACCATCTCTAAGTTATTTTCGTGCGTTTTTATGCGAAAAAACAGCTCCAGGATTATGCCGTCAATTTTAACAAGCGTTCGAATGTAAGTGTACAGGTTTACCCTACTTAGACATTTTTTACTGGGATGGGGGATTTTAAATTACCTTCTACCTCATTTCTTGTCCTTTTAATTCCCTGCTACTGAGTTTAAAAATTAAATTGAAAAAAAAAAAAAAAACAGATCGACTGAAAAAAACGTTTACCTTCTATTTGAAAATAATAATTACATTGATCCGATGAGTTGTTCTGGAGATAATGGGAGGAGGTAGGACCATATTTAATTTGACGTGCTTCGAGTTGACGTATTTCGTTGTCTTCCATTATATTCCACCTCTTTGTGCTCCTCTCGTTTTCTCGTTGTGGTTTATATTCCAACATATCATCCATGTTAGTAACAAACACCTCAGGTTATCTTCCAGGTTATTGAACTTGAAATACTGAAGTAACTAGGTGATTGAGGAGCTGACATGGAAAAGCAGTTAAGTCCAAAAATCAAATTTCATAGGAACCCCCTCTGAACTCTTATCAGATTTGTTGGACATAATCTCTTCTCCATTCAAAGGCCACATATTTATTCACGGTGCGATCTAGAAAGAACGGAGGACCAAAGGATTTTCCCACGCCGTTGGCGTGACTGTTTACTTGCACTTCGACGAAAAAAAATTTTCTTTCGATTTTTGGACTTAACTACTTTTCCATGTCAGCTCCTCAATTGTTTGTATAGGTCGTAGAAAGTTGAGTTGTAATTTATCATTGTTCTGAAAATTTAAATAAATATAATTACGAACGGATCAATTTATTGATTCTAAATAGTTTGCAGGTATTCATAGATAGTAATTGATGGTAATGATGACGGAAACACTCAATCACTGAGTCTCGTAGTTCGAATGGGGAGTGGAAGGCTCGCTGCTTTAGGAAACACTTCATTATCATAAAACCGACGAGTGTGTCGCACTCCACACTTTATATGTTATATTTTCCCACTTTCCATGATTCAAACCATTAACTTATTCATATCAAACAATTCAGATGGAATGTACAATTTCTTCATCAAAAAAACATAATTTTTTTATGGTTTTGAAGTACCTACTGAACGCTCTCAATACCCTTTTAGAACACCACTTTTCGTGTGCAAAATTGCGCACGAATTTCAATTAAATTTACTTAAAGATTACTATAAAGTAGCAATAAATCGGCTGAATTTCTAAACATTTCTTTGCAATGCAAAACCATTGTTAGAAATATTTTATTAGCCATAAATATTATTTTTAGATAAGTACCTATTGGCCTACATAAAAAATGCGAAATATAATATGCGAAAAAATAGCTTTAAAAAATGTCATAAAATACTAAAATATTGAAATTTACTTGTTCCATAATAAAGTCCATAATATTAGGATGGCACACTTATCTGTCTAGAGACAATTATCACCATACATCAAAACAGAAACCATAATTTGGCATTCGCAGATCAGATATATTATATTGTTGTTGTAGCTGACTCCAATGTATAACATGTGTCTCTAGCCGTTGCTAGGATACAACTATCGTATTGTATTTGGGACTTTTTTTTTTTTTTTTTTTTTTTTTAATTAATTAGATAACTTTATTGTTTAAAAACATTACAGTTTTGCTCGAAATTAAATACAGTAGGATAAAGATCCTAATTCACATGGCACATGTAGTGAGGTGTAGCCCAGTGGCTACCCTTCATCCAGTTTATTCCAAATTTTCGAACTCCATATCTCCTAATAGAGCGTCTTGAAGGCGACGTTTTTTTAGGCGACGGCTCGGTGGGAGTTCAGGTGAATTGATGGGAATGGATGCTATTAAGGGATTAGTATGGTCCACCATTTTGCTGCTCATTCTCACATATGTGTCCTTGATCACAGTCTTCACCATCGGGATTCCAAGATCATTGTGGAGAACTGAATTTCGCACAAACCAGTCCGCTCCAGTTATCATGCGCAATACCCGGTTTTGCAACACTTGGATTTTATTAATGTGACATGTTGCAGCTGCTCCCCACAGTCCACATGAGTAAGTCCATATTGGTCGGATGAGAGAAAGATATATCAGTCTTTTTGTTGAGATGGAGAGAGGGGAATATTTTGTGAGCAGAGGTCGAAGCTGGCGAATCCGCTGTCGGATCTTATTTGTCAGGTAGGTGACATGCTCCTTCCAAGTCATTCGCTCATCTAAGTGAAGACCAAGGTATCGCACATGTGTCACAATGGGTATTGTTTCGTTGTTCATCGTAAGTTGGTCTGTGAAGTTCTGTCTCAAATAGGTGAAAGGTACTGCAGCTGATTTGGAGCTGTTGATCTTGAGTCTCCATTTCCTTGACCAATCCTCAATTTCACTAAGGTGACGTTGGAGTACCTCTCCAGCTTCGCGAAAACTGTCGGCTTTTGTCAACGTAGCTGTGTCATCTGCAAACTGAGCTGTCATTACGTCTGGTGGACTAGGAATGTCATGAGTGTATAGAAGGAATAGGAAGGGACCAAGAACACTTCCTTGGGGCACTCCTGATTTCATTGATTTAGAGGTAGAAAGTGCTCCTCCGCATTTTACAGAGAAAGTCCGTCCGTCTAGGTATGAAAATAAGATGCGGTATAAAGTGTCAGATAGGTGCGGCTTCACTTTAACCAAGAGACCTTTATGTAGAACCTTGTCAAATGCTTTTTCTGTGTCCAAGAACACTCCTAGACACACTTTTTGCTCTCATACGTCTCAAGAATACTGTCGATAACTCGATGTAATTGGTGGGAACAGGAGTGGGAGGAGCGGAAGCCAAACTGCGTATCTGGAAGTAATGAAGAGAGCGCCGAGAGAAGATGGGGAAGCAAAAGTCTTTCAAATATTTTTGAGAAGAGTGGCAGTAGACTGATGGGCCGGTAGCTCAACGGGTCATCAGCACGTTTATTTGGCTTCTTGACCATTACTACGTGGGCATGCTTCCATTTATAAGGAAAGTATGTCGTTCTAAGTACTGCGTTATAGATTTGAGTCAACATGACGATTCCTTTGCGTGGGAGGCATGTGAGAAGCTGCTTAGTTATTAAATCGTGACCTGAAGCTTTTTTGTTGGGAGAACGGTTTATAGCATTACGAACTTGCCCAGGTGTAAAGAAGAGGCGATGTGGTTGGAGCTGGAGAGGTTCTTCAAGCTTAGTATCTATCTCTTTGTCAAATACAGGATCTGACGGGGGAAATGGAGTGAACTGTTCTACGAGAAGTTGTCCGAAGATATCCGCTTTGTTCTGTTCTGTCGTGTACCATTGCCCCATTCTTTTCAGAGGTGGAATGCTTGTTCGGTCGCTAATCATGATTTTAGTTTTTCTCCAAAGCGAGCAGTCTTTAGTATTGAGGGTTAGTAGTTTTGTTTGTTCTGCTCTGTCCTGTTCTTCCTTCAAGGTTGCCTTCAGTTCTTGGGTCAGTTGGTTGAATCTTGTTTTGTCAGGAGGATATTGGGTGATTTGCCACCGCCTCCTCGCCGCATTTTTCGCCTGTAGAAGGTTTAAAACCACTGGAGAGGCTGTTATTACATGTCTTGGGTTCTTGGCTCGAGGTTGCATGGATGCTTTCCCTGCAGCAATGTGAATCACATTGGTGATTTGGGATATAGCAATATCTATATCCTTGGGGGTTTTAAGTGGCATACTTAAACTAATCATCTCATTGGCCACATCTTGGTAAGTTTTCCAATCGAATGGATGATTGATTAGTCCGGGTTTGCGACAAAAGTTTGATGAGTCCATTTCCATGTCGAGTATGAAAGGTAAGTGATCGGAACTCATCTCGTGTGCGACCCATGAGCTTTTAATGAAGTTTGACGACTGCTTTCCTAGAAAAAAGTCTAAAATATCTGGCATATGTCTATCAGAAGAATAGAATGTGGGTTCAGACGGCGCAATGATTTCCAGAGAGTATCTAATTATGGCTTCCCGCAGAATCACACCCCTAGGATTACTGGTATTCGAGCCCCAACAGGGATGTTTGCAATTAAAGTCACCACCGAGCAAGAATCGTGTTTGCAATTCGTGTATAATCCCCAGGAAATCACTCATAACAACACGATTTTCTGGTGCTGAGTAGAACGAACCTATTCTGAATGCGGACAACTGCGGATGTCTCAGGTTGATTTGAGCTACTTGAAAATTGGGTTCACAGATAGGAGGATGTTCGTCGTGAGGAATGGAGTTCTTGACGATCACGGCTGATCCACCTTTACTGCTACCACTGGGATGATCAGATCTGTAAACCTTATAGCCATCAATATATAGATTCTTGTACGGTGCCAATTTAGTTTCTGTTAACAGTAAAACATCAATTTCATAAGATCGTAAGAATAAAACAAGTTCATGGTATTTATTACCTATGCCTCTACAGTTCCATGTGCTCACCCGGAATATTTTCGTTGATTTGTTATTCATTTCGTGTTCAGTAGAGTGGGAATTATTCGGGTCATCATCTGAATTAGCGGTGTGATAACGGTTAAGAGTTGATCAATCTTCTCAAGAAGCTGATCGTTTACGGAGGAGTGTTGATGTCGAACTACAGATGCATAAGAAGGTTGGAATTCAGGTGTCATGTTGGTAGAGGTAGTTGGTAGAATGTTTTGTCTACTGTCGTCTTGATTTCGGTTTTCAAGGGTCTTATGCGATATTGTTCCCTTTGTTGCATTCCTTGCAGTCCAAGGCATTTGTAATGCTTTGTACGCAGGACAACCTCTGTAATTGGCAGTGTGTATACCTTTGCAGTTGACACATTGTGGGTGTTCGTTTGATGATTTTGTGCACTCATTCGAAGCATGAGAAGCGTCGCATTTTACGCAGCGTGGTTGTTTGTGACAATAATTTTTTGAGTGCCCAAACTCCTGACATTTGAGGCATTGAATCACGGTGTTGCGGGGTTTTGGAGGTTCTACTTTTATTCTGCAATAATACAAAGAATCAAGAGAATATATTTCCTGATTCTTGGGATTCGGCTTCAGATCAACAAAAAATAAAGGGAGAGGGATTTTAGTGACAGGGTGGTGTACTGGCACTATCTGCACCGGATCATAGCCTAGTTCTTTAATTTCTGTCATTAGTGTGTTCACATCACATTTCGGATGTAATCCACGTATGACGACCAGGAAATTCCGTTCAGATTTGAGCTGAAATGTATGAAATTCCGCACCATTGGTTTGGAGGCATGCTACTGCATTCCTGTAGTCATCAATTGCGTCGAAATTTAGCTTGAATTTATTATTGACAGTTGTGTGCCTGAATGATGATTTGCATTGACCTTTCAATGTATCAATTAAAACGTTCACATTATTAACATTGTTAATAAATATTGGTGGAGGTTTGGAAACCACGTTTGCTGGTTCATTGATTGTCAATGATGTTGAAGAGTTATTTGTGTCATCCATTTTTTCCAATGGTGCGAATTTGTTAGGGGAGAAAAACATTGATGAATGTATTTGGGACTTGATTCGAAAGTTTAGTTTAGAATAAGAGTTGAATTGAAAGTAATCGTTTTATCATTTCTACCATTCTAAAACATGGTGGCAGCTTAATCGAAATAGTTTGTAGTTTTAAATACGACAATGGGTAAAGGTCGGAAGATGCGAAATTCGCGTAAGGCAACTACGGATGATGAAGCAGAAGATGGCGAGTAATGCCGACGGTGGTGTCTGCGGTTTGGATTCCGAACCAAGACAGCGAGCAGCTGTAAGCGTGAATACCCCCGTTCAAATGATTAATTTGACATTATCACCCCTTGAGTAATTTTCTTTTGTTTCGAATGAGTGGGGAACTTGGAGAAATCTGTTCCAGCGGTATAGAAGAGGTTGTGGACTCGACTGCACACCGGAGACACGTCAGATAGATGTGCTAATTTTCACGATGGGCAGTCGAGGAGAGGATATTCGAATCTTTTTCACCAACCTCGAGTTGTCCCATCTCTTTCATCTGTTTCGAAAGATAGTTCGACTCATTAGATATTTTGCCCGTGAGAATAGAAGGAAGGGTATTCCTTAAATTCCTATTGAACATAAGTTCGGCAGGACTAAAGCCAATCTCCATGAGGGAGGTGCGGTAAGATAGGAGTGAAAGCTCAAAGTTTCCCTTTGTATTTATTCATGAGTCCTTTCACTATTTTAACGGCAACTTCCGCTGATCCATTAGCCTGATGGTGGAGCAACGGATAATCACTCATGGGTTATTATCTGGACCCCGGGAAAGAACATGTTCATTGCAGATTTACTATCGAGATACCCTAAACCTGCGGATCATGATAACAAACTTACTGATGAAGTCGAGGCTTTTGCTCATGAAGTTACACACAAGTATCGGTACATCGGATGAAAACGTAACAAAAGTTCTAATTTCACAAGTGATGGATCCTATTTGTGAGCAATTGAAACAGATTATCAGCCATGAATGGCCAAACAA
This sequence comes from Adelphocoris suturalis, assembly GCA_030762985.1. Lineage (NCBI taxonomy): Eukaryota > Metazoa > Arthropoda > Insecta > Hemiptera > Miridae > Adelphocoris > Adelphocoris suturalis. The sequence continues at coordinate 12,223,902 of CM061046.1, forward strand.
ATGCAACCTGCCAGTTGGACTTCGTGAATCCTTCAGCATAAAAGACGAGCTATGTTGCATTGGAAGATTGTTGTTGCGTGGTACTCACTTGGTTATACCCTCAGAACTTCGACCAGAAATGCTTGAAAAGCTCCAAAGTAGATATCAAGGTATCACAAAAACAAGAAAACGTCCTCACTGTACAATGTTGTGGCTGGGGATTTCTCGTGAGATCGAGGAAAAGATTAAAACGCGCCCTGTGTGCATCCATCACAGCACAAACCATAAGTAGCCATTGATACCAAGAATTGCCTGATTGGCAGGACGTATCCATCGACTTATTTAAGCATTGGGACAAGTGGTATATAGTGTTCGTTGACCATTATTCAAGGTTTTGGGAAGTTGAAGAATTGCAGCGCATGAGATCATTAGATGTCATTCGGGCTTGCAAATCTTCATTTTCCCGTTATGGAATCCTTGAGAGGCTGTTTTCAGACAGTGGAACACAATTTAATGATCTTGAGTCAAGCGAGTTCAGAGCATTTGCATCGGAATGGGGATTTTCCACATCAAGGAGTAGTCCCCACCACCATCAGGCTAATGGAGCAGCGGAAGCTGCCGTTAAAATAGTGAAAGGGCTCATGAATAAAAACAAAGGAAACTTTGAGCTTGCACCCTATTTTACCACACGTCCCCCCTGGAGACTGGCTTTAGTCCTGCCGAACTCATGTTCAAGAGGAATTTAAGGAATAACCTTCCTTCAACTCTCACGGGCAAAACATCTGATGACTCAAACTTTCGTCCGAGAGAGATGAAATATCAACGAATGCACAAAGGCTACTTCGATAAGCAAGGCAGGGCGAAAGAGATGAGGCAACTCGAGGTTGGTGAAATGGTAAGGATCACAAATCTCCGACGACTGCATCATCCACGCTTTTACCTAGTTGAAACAGACAGAAGGACCATCAGACGCAATCGGTTCCATCTAGTTCCTGCGCCCTATCTTAATGCACGTCTCCAGAATGGGTTCGGCTTATGTTTTGATCCACCCTCTCCTCAACCCACTCCATACCCAATTCAACAGCCAACCTAAAGCGACGCGGTGAATGCAGGAATACCTACCTATCACTCCCCAAACAAGTCATCGGGTTTCAAGCCCAACGTTGAGGGACACCTCAACTACCCGTTCGAGCAGACAAATCAAGAAACCTCTGCGCTACACCAAGACTAATGAAGATGTCCCATCTTGAGGGGGAATGTTGTAGTAACTGACTCCAATGTATAACATGTCTCTCTAGCCTTTGCTAGGATACAACTATTGTATTGTATTGTATTGTATTTTGGACTTGATTTTTAAAGTTTAGTTTTCAATAAGAAGAGTTGAATTGAAAATAATCGTTTTATCATGTATACCATTATAATATATATATATATATATATATATATATATATATATATATATATATATATATATATATATATATATATACATATTCAAACAATTTTTAAGGAAAAACATCAATTGACAACATGAAACTAATTTTTATATTTCGGCTTATGCCTTTTTCAAACTACGAGAAAAGAATTTTGATTTTTGTTAATTTTGGTGAGAAAATCTTGGCATGGAGAAGCGTGGTTGCCCAGTTAGCGTCTGATATTCAACCCTGGAGGATCATAGGCGCCCAAAAAATTCGACTGAGTTCTCTCTGAATGAAGCAGCATTAATTAATTTTCTGTGGGCCCCATTTTCTTCAATATCTTCATATCATAGCAATCATCAAATGTAGCATCATGCAACGAGGCATGGCGGCTTACTGGAAAATCTTCTTTTTTCATTACTACCGATGCTCTTTGGTTATTAACCCTCAAATTAAGCGCTGTCTCCGCTTTTCCTACGTAGAAGGCAGGGCATTGTTTGCACAAGGAGGACATTGTATGATCCTCCAGGGTTGAATATCAGACGCTAACTGGGCAACCAGGCTTCTCCATGGCAAGATTTTCTTAATAATTAACAAAAATCAAAATTTCTTTTCTCGTAGTCTGAAAAAGGCAGAAGCCGAAATATAAAAATTAGTTTCATGTTGTCAATTGTTGTTTTTCCTTAAAAATTGTTTGAATATGTATATGCTCTTGTAGAGCCATTTCATGCGGTTATATTATACATATCTGTAAACTTATATATATATATATATATATATGTAAATATATATATATATATATGTATGTATATTTGAAGATTGTCATTGAACGGAGGGATACATTTACGGCCTTTGATCACGAATTATGTTACAAATGGAAATTCTACGTTCACTTTCCACGCGTTAGACCGTGTGGGGGCGTGGGCGAGTCAAGTGGGTAATGCGGGTGAAATGGGTTTCGTGAGAGAAAGCGATCCTGCGGTAACCAAATTAATTCGCAAGGATCCGCAATGATCGAGCGCCCGGATACGAAGGGTCTCATTGCGAGCTCCCACCCAAGCGAAGGGACAAAGGGAAAGGGGCTGCAAGTACAACCATGTGGTTAAAATGTCTGCCCCGTTTTTTATTATCATTTTTTAATACTAAAACCCGTTCAAATGGTTGACTCGTAGTCGAATCACGTTTCCCATCGCAGTTAAGTCAGACATGATAGAGAGTTTTTGCTTTTTATGGAAGCTGAACGTACGTGGCCGTGATAGTTGGAGATTAGATTTTGAAAATTTAATCCATTCTGAGTGAAAAAGTCATTGTCTGCCATCTCAAAATTGCTGGAATACAAAATGGCGGTCTCATAAAGATGGCTTAATTTGCCCATTTTAAAGTTTTTCTCTAATAATTCCCAAACCTTACTTCCTACAGAAATTTTTATATGTAGCAAAGTTGTAGAGCATGAAAAACCAAAACGATTCGATCCCCAAACTCTGAATTATCTCTTGAAATAAGTGAATTACAAACAATTGAAAATCGAGCTAATTTTGGGCAAGTCCTCTCCCTCCCCTCGTGTAGACTTTCGCTCTTTAAAATCACCTTGTGGCGTTAATATTGTTCGGATTTCAGTCTGCTCATTCTACTCAAGATTAAATACTATACAAAGTTCGTATCGAGCATATATTAGGTGAGACCTTTCCCCATTGAATGACAGCCAAACTTATGAATTTTATGTCATTTTATGCTTAAAGTTCGCAAAACGGCCTTTTAATTTGAACTTTAATTGGAAACGGTTTGAGCTAAAACATGCCTGATACAAATATTGGGAGGCATTTGAACCTGAATCGAATGAGGTTTGGCAGACCTGAATCAAACCAATATTGAGGTCGCTAGGGGTTTTTGAAGGGCAAATGTCTAGGCGTCTTTAACAGATTTTCTTTTAAACCTAAAGTTGAAACCTGCAACCTGGCAACCTTGGTTCTTCTAACCCTTCTGGTGGTGCAATCTATACGGTTATTTAGGAGTTGTAGAGGAATAGTACATCTGCCATGCTTCTCCGTTCCTCAATATTCTACATGGTACTGACTCTCATTATCCTATATGCAATTTACGAATATGTCTTGTTTACAGGAGGGGTTCCAATCAAACACAGAAGACAAATGAATCGCGGACACAATCAGCACAGAAAAAACCAAAACAGAAATATCAAAGGCCGTCCACCCCCCTAAGAGACGAAAGATCAACAGTCCAGCTAGCGTTCATGGTCGTCGGAGCACTGGTGTTTGTATTTGCTGTGATATTCGGAGCGATTTATCTCATAATATACAGAATGAAACTTCTGGAACAGCAACAACAGTGAAATAGCAGCAAAAGACATGTTGGTGAACATTCCTCAAGAATTTTTCAGATTTTTTGGCCGGTGAGTTGGTAACTTTCACTTCTGCCATTGTTTCTACTTAATTATCAAATATTTGTCGGATATTCGTTATGTTTACCAGGTACACAGACATAACGGTAAATATAGAAGGAAGAGAGCAAACACTCGAAAGACGTTCATTTCAGAATGAAGTAGAGAACAGACTATAGAGGCATTCCACGTCAAACGGGAAGCTCCAAAATTAAATCCTCTTCAAAATTTAACGAAAGAAAAGATTTCCCCAAATTTTCAGGTAATTTTTGGTCCTTCCAATAATAGGCATTTGTGTAATAATTTGCAGCGTTTTCAAAAATGTTTCATAATAAACAAACGACCGAAGCATTCTCGATTGTGAAAGCGACAGGCGCTTCCATTCATAATTCCTTTCCCTCACTCCCAAACGAAATAACACTATTATTCGCTCACTATTCATCCAATTTTCAAATTTCATACGGATTTGTATTGGAAATATAGATCCCTTGCTCGGTCAAACTTTGAAACATATAAATTAACATTTCTTCTATATGTTCAGTGTCATGGTAAATTGATAAAATAAAATATATAAAACATAAGAACATTAATCCTATCTCAATTCAATTCTAAGTACATTTGGTTTACAACAAAGTTTTCAGAACGGAAATTGGACAAGCCGTTTTGTCACAGTTTTGAAATTTGCCCCCATTAGTGCTGTCACCTGTTGAAGGAAATTATCACTAAAATCGGGGATAATTAGCCTTAATAACGATTTCAGAAAACCATATTGATTTTCTGTTAACATATAGCCACTCTTTCTTGCTTGACACGCGTCTTAGTATTTTCCAGTTTTCATTAAAAAAAGAAAAAAAATTCCAATGACATTCTTGAAGGGGTTTAGGACACCCGGGTTTTACCATTAGTCAGTGGCAGCAGTCCAAGATGTTAGATCATGAATAAGCCTTTGCCAAACGAATCTTGGCAAGTCAACTACGGATCTAGCACGCTGCGGTTGTTGCGAACGAATAAATCTGGACAGGCATCCTAAGGTTATCAATAAAGTGTGAACACATTCCTCCTCCTTCATACATCATACATCACCAGTCTGTTGAACTCTTATATATATTATAAGAAAATATCGGCTTCAATGTACTTCTTTTGCAGCACGACAAGACCGTTTGGCTTCCGAGTCTACCTAATAGGTAGCGGAAGCATTGTTTTCATTTTCAGGAGAAAACATTTTTTGTCTCCAAAACCAAAATTTCCATTCGCATTTTACGAATTAGACCATTCTGAACAACTTTGGTTCCATGTCTGTCGCTCTCTCTCTCTCTCTCTCCTTAAAGTAAAACAAATGTTAAGGAATACTATATATAAATACTTTTCTGCGTTATTTGAAGCATTAAAAACACCGAAGGAATTATGGAAAATTTTCAAAGCTCAGGGTCTGGGTAAAAGTAAATATAGTGACAGTAGGATATTGGTGTCATTGGACGATCTGAACGAGTTTTTCTGTAAAACCCCCTGTAATGATACGCTAGACGTAACCTTTGAAGCTGAGGTATTTTTGAATGATAAATTTGTTTTTCAACCTTTTCATTTTTCGACCATTACTAACGAGGATGTGGAGCGAGTTCTGAGTAGGATAACTTCCACTTGTGTGGGGATCGATGGGCTCCCAGTGGATGTCATTAGAGCTGCTAAAGAAGTTGTGGTACCTGTCTTATGTAATATTTATAATTGATCAATTACGACGTCTTGTTACCCGGCTGTTTGGAAAGATGCATTGGTACTACCATTACCCAAAATTCCCGATCCAAAAGCACCTTGTGATTATCGATCTATAAATAAGTTATGTGCTGTAGGAAAAGTGATGGATAGAATTGTACATGAATCACTAATTATTCACGTAGAAGGTCAAAAAATCGTTAGTCGTAAACAGTCAGCGTATAGAACAGGTTATGGAACGGAATCAGCCCTAATATCAGTGATGGATGCGGTAAGAATGAATATGGATAAGGGGAAAGTCACAATTTTAGTTCAGATAGATTTCTCCATCAGGGCTTATGATAATGTTAGGCATGATGTGTTATTAAAAATTTTTGAGAAGTACGGTTTGTGGTAAAATGGTTCAGTTCATATTTGAGTGGACGGTGGCAGTGTATAGAAGATGATGATGGAAACATCTATACTATTTATAAGAATGAAACTCCGTTTGTCTGTCTATTTGTTTGTCTGTCTGTCGTGTCTATGCACGGCCAAACGGCTGAGTGGGGGGAGTGTACGAGTGGGGGGATCTTCTTGAGATTTTCCGAAAGGTGGAACGAGCGAATTTAAAATTGTCTAATCCCAGCCGAACCATGGGCCGTAGGGCGGGAGGGGGGTCGAAGTAAGAATTAATGTGCGCTTTTTGGACTTCCCCGCTTCCTCTACCCCTCTAAACGGCCGTTGAAAATTCCGGAAAAATACCGGTTTCGTAGGTTTTTGAACGAGGAAGACGACGGCGCGATCGGATCGCGAAAAAAGTATCGGGAAATGCGTCAAAAAAATGCGAGAGTACGGACCCGTTTTCTCGAAAAGTCCGACAAAAAACTACGTTTTTTCCGATTAAAATATACCCCATAAAGGTACGTTTTTCGGAACGGTTTTCGCGGGCGAAATACAGCTTTGGGTCCGCCGAATCTGAATCCGAAATCGGATATCGAAAAAAGTGACGGGCAGTCGGTCAAATCGCAAGCGGAAGCGAGAAGAAGCGTTTAACATCAGAAATTAATTTTGCCGTGTTCGCGAGAAGGCTCTACGAAGTCAGGGGTTCGATGAGGTGGGGCTTGCACCTGACGGGAACGGGTTGCGAGCAGGTACACGCACTTACGTCTTGAAGGGTATACAGGTATACCTTGCGAGCGAAGCGAGAGCCATGTCAACAGAATAAATTCGGATTTTTTCCTACAAATATACAGCAATACCTTGCGAGCGAAGCGAGCAACATCCCCGAATAAACTTTTTGTGGTTCCACGTAGTTTCATAAGATTTAATTTGTTTGTAAGAATTTCCAACAGAAAAAAACGTCTGCCAAGTTGGGTGGGCAGTATAACTTCCTCAAGCGAGCGAAGCGAGCAGCATCCCTTACAGAAGTTAAACCTACCCTTAGGGATCTATCGTTTGCGAGCAAAGCGAGCAAAATTCCCTACATGCCACATTTTGCGAGCGAAGCGAGCAATTTAAGGGGGGGTCCGGGGGGCTTGCCCCCCGGCTGGACGTGGAGGCGAGCGTAGCGAGCCGGAGCGGCTAGTATCTAATAAGATGCAAGTTGAAATAGGGACCCCTCAAGTTCAGTATTATCAAGTTTGATTTTCAGCCCATAAATTCTATTTCGGATGTACTTGTTTTCTCTGATTATCATCTGTGCGCGGATGATTTACAGTTTTTCATTGACACAACTCTTGATAATATTGATGAGGCTATCAGTAAATTGAACGCAGTCTTGGGCCAGTTGCATGGCTTGACGATTAATTCTTCTAAGTGTGTAGCAATTTTTATTGGTTCTACTCGACGGATAGCTCAAATTCGTGACCTTCAGAGTTCTCAGGTTGTAAAGTTGGGTAGTACTATTATTCCATTGGTTGACAAGGTGAAGAGTTTGGGAATTTTTGTTGACTCATTTCTAAATTGGGAGTGCCAAACCTCAAGGGTTTGTAACCAAATCTATGCTGGTTTGTATAAACTGAGAGCTGTTGCAGGAGGGTTCCTATCACATATTAGAGCGAAATTGGTTCAATCTTTGATAATGCCATTCATTGATTATGCAAAATTAGCGTACTGTGATCTGACCGCCGGTAGAAAAAATCAGTTGCAAATAGCACAAAACGCAGCAATTAGGTTTATCTTTAGTGTTAAACCTGATGAGCATGTGACCAAGTGCTATTTACAATTGAACTCGTTAAAAGTAGCAGAGTGGTTTGAGTACTCGCTAGGTGTAGTAGTTTTCAAGTTATTGAGGTTTGGAGTTCCCGCTTATTGTAACCCATTTTCGGATGAGAAGTGACATGCACAATGTTAGTACTAGGCATGCTTCCAATTGTCTTCATGTCCCGGCGTATAAAACATCCTTTTATGAAAAGTCGTTCGTTGTCCAAGGTGCAAAATTTTACAACGACAATATTGAGTTGTTCAATCTATCCCTGTTAGTCGCAACGTTTAAGAAAACATTATATGATAAGTTGCTAGCAAGATATTCATCACAACAATTTTGTTAATTTTTATTTCAGTGGAACCTAGAGGAGCATTAATATTTTTCATTTTTCATTAAATTGTAATTAGCTTATCTGACGTTGTATTTATAAGTATAATATATATCATGTTCGTGTGCCTGATAGTAGAGAGGGCTGTACTGCCCTATAATCATGTACACGTTTTTCAATAAAAATATTCTGAATCTCTCTCTCTCTCTCTCTCTCTCTCCCTCTGTGTGTGTGTGTGTGGGTACGGTTCCCTATCAGTTTCATTGTTGTCAAATCAATACGTTCTAATTTTAAGTAGGTTGCACTCAATCGTGATAGATGAATCTAGTCTTGCGAAGTTTAAGGTGCCTTAAAACTTGATCGAAGGTCGACGATATAGCCTTTCAAACATTCGTAAATCATGCAAATGTGTAATTTTTCTGAGAAAAAACATCGAGATTAGACTTAAATTCTTAAGTTAATGAGAGAATAACCAACAATTTTACTTGTTTTTAGGCTCAGAACGAGTGCAAACCATACGATTCAGCCCCGAAGGTGTCGCGTTGGTTTTGATCAGAAACTCTTGGCAGGTAGCCTGCGCTTGCCGATTTCGTCAAGAAACGCCAGAAAGCTTCACGACCGGATGAACTTCATCTTCAGAAGAGACGAATTAAAAATATTGATGCTCCCAAGCTAAACGTAATTCAGCCAAAAAACCCCGATGTTCAGCGACAACTTGGGATTCTCCTTTTAGTTTTTGGTTGTTTACATTGGACGAGTAGGCGGAGCTAAACGGTTTGGCGCCAGTCGGTGGAACGTTTTATGGGTTTGATTCAGCTTTGTGTTGGAATAATTGTATGCTTTGAACCACAACCTGAATGCCTCCTTAAACTTGACCTAGGTTGTTTCAAATATCAAAAACTGACAAAAGTCAATTGATTATTCCTTGATTAAATAATACCTGATTTAGCTAACGTCAAACCTATAGTTTTGATGAGTCATTGTCATATATCTGAGACCAGAATGATAATGTAGATTGCCAGAAGTTTGTGTTCATTTCCTGACACCACTCAAGTTTCTTTTACATCGTTTAAAAATATTTGTTTCACAAATTATTTTAGAGTGACTAATTTAAAAAACAAAGTCACCTTTTATATGGATTTTGGATTTCATTATATTGTTATGGACTACTTTACTAGACTAAATACTATTTTATTAAGATTATTCCACGTTTATGCATTGTTAAGGGTGTAAAATATAATAAATTTTCTTATCATTACTGTGATTGAGGTTATTAATTTACTGATATGTACATATACAAGTCACCTGTTTGAACAGTTGATGCGCAGGTCACTCATCATATTGACCCTTTTTGGAAGGCTCTTCTCGAGATCATTCAGTTAATGAGTTAAAATGAAACAGTTGAAATTGCATTGCCTTGATTGTAACAGTACATTACATTACTGCTTAAAGTAGAATGAGTTCAGCAACCCCCCCCCCCCCCCCCCCCCCCAAAAAAAAGAAGACATTCATACGCACTTTCAAAATGTTAAAACGGTTGCTTTTCCCTCCAGAAAATGAGTATCCATTCGTAGACGAGCGTCACGTCTCACAAGCGACCACAGCGCTGGCAGGGAAAGATATTTTCCCCCATATCGTCCATTCACTGAGTAACAAATTTCATTCCACCTCTTCCATGTGCAGTTCCAGCCGGAACTCTCAACAATCAACAGGGGCAAGAATGAGCATGCCCCCCCCCCCCCCCCCTTTCATCACAACCCCAGGCAACTGGTGGGGATAGGATCCATGTCAGGAGCGACCACCAGTTGATAAACATAGTGTGCATTGAATTCTCAGCCTGCTACAGGTTAGACTTTGTCAAAGCACCACCTGCCTACACCGCAGTTGAGGTTGTATTTGTGGAGGCAGTGGTTTCATCACCTCAAATACGCAGTCCATTCTGCAGATATGAGGTAAGTAGAGGTCCGTCGGAATTGACTTGGGGGGGATCTCCTTCCGCACAGCTCGGCATTCGGAGTTTGTGGATATCCATAACTCCGGCACCAACCTGCTTAGTTCGTAATGCGAGCTAGAACGCATGCCTCAACCCGTAGGTCAAAACGGGTACTGGGCATTTGTCAAGAACATTGAATATGTGGAAAGTCTCCTCTCAGGAGGATCTTCCCAGATTTTCTCTGGGGGAGATCACAATGCACGATTGCCTAAAGACTCACAAACACGACTTCCAGTCATTGGAAAGAGATGTTGGATTCTTCTGTACTGCAACCTGAGTTCCATTATGTTTATAGCATGGTTGATAATTGAGTACCCAGCAACACGTTACGTTTGAGTAATATGAAAACAAAACGTATTTTAGGCATCAGACCTTCAAGCCTGGTCTGAGTCTCTCCCTATGTGAAATAGATATAGACTGGCAAGCAATGCTCCTGATCCCCTCAACATGTACAAACCGGTCAAGCGCCAAAATTTCGCAAATTGAGTTTTTTTTAATCAATGGAATTGACTTGATGAGTACTTTCATAATTTTCAGTTCACAGCGCCCTTCATAGTGTTTTGTACGAAATATACCATTTTGCAAAATGTTGAAAAAGAAGTTTTAATCAATTTTGCACTAGCCGAACAAACATCATTTTGTTTTTACACCAATAAAGACTACTCCAGGGTTTGGCATAATATGGCGAAAGCCCAGGCACTTAACCCATCAGTGCGAAAGGTTGCCATAAATTCTTTTTTAAATGATGGCTAACCTACATGGCTTGGTCAATTTGAGTAAATTACTTTTGGCTGACCGAGTTATTTTTGGCATAACTCTATTTATGTTAGCTTAGATTCGCACAAACCAGTTAACTGCCAATTATTATCCATTAATATCATCATTATTGACTTTTTGACACAATAAATTGATTCAACACACTAAAAAACACTGTGAGACAAAATTTCGAGCCAATCGTGCAACTTTCGGGCCTCATTAGCAAAAAAGTGCAAACACTTTTATTGCTATTTTTCTAAAAGTTTTATGGTGGGGCTTGACCGGATTGTGTATCACACTCGCCAATTACTTCTTCACCTCTAGCCTGATTGGAAATCAACTACAGTTGGTAGTAATTGAGTGCTTTCCTAAAATGGCCAATGAGGTGTTCGTTGAATGATAGTCGGCCAAAAACATGGGATTACTAGTCCATAGAAAGTAAAGTTTGTATACTTAATTTCTAAAACAACGGAATGATATCAGAAAGTCACCTGTACATATTATTTCTCAAACTTGACTTGACTTTTCATAATAAGATAGAGATTGTGTCCCGAATAAAAACGCTTTACTTATTTTATTATTTGAATCGTTATGACAAAAGCAACGTTTTGTTATTTATTCAAAGCAAAGCTACCACAGCAAGACCCTGCTTTAACAAAGATCTATATTTTCACACACAATTTAGACTGTATTTGAAAAGCAGAGATTTTGTATATTCAATAAGAATCATTTGATTGTTTCAAAAACACTACTTAATCTTGAATCCATTTTCACGCATATGAAGTAGTTTTAAGCCATCTTACAAATGACTAGTTTATGAATGACCATCCTAACTTTGACCATTGATAGGCATTTCTTTTTGTTTATTGCTGTGTATAATTTGTACGTAATCTACGACCAGTTTCACGTTATTATATGCACTCTTTAAAACGCAGTTATTTTATTAAACAATGCACCTGGCTCCAGACATTTCAATAGCATTGGCAATCTATAGAGTTTCTTCAGCTTACTTTGGAGAGAAGAGCAACACCTGATTCCAGTTAGATTGGAGTTTTAAATCAGAAATCTTATTCATTACTTATTCAGAATTTCACCAAAACCTTCGGTATTAGGAAGAGTCCTAGGGCGGAATTCATAAAAAGGGAATTGAGTGTGAATGCACCCCTAAGTGTATGGAAAAGGGAATTCATGAACTCAGCCCGATTCATAGATGTGATTTTGGGGCGACCTGATGGTGCACAGGGTGAGCAAAAAACGTATTATTATAATTATAAATACATTTAAAAAAAGTACACTCAACGAGATTCATAAACGAGAAATGGCGTTGAGTTTAGTGTCACCCTCAGCTCATTGGTGCTATATCCTGAGTGACTAAGAGCGTCAACTGATGACTTTTATCATTATCTTCACGTAGGTATAGGTCCTGGTTATATAGTAGAGCATACGTTGTTTATTTTGTTTGGAGTTTAGTCAAAAACAGCAACACATGGGATCAGGTAGATGCCTAAACGTTAGTTGGGTACATGTTTGATGTGACCAACAAATCCCATTCGAATGTTATACAGCCAACAACGGAATATTTCGCTAACCATTCCGATTCGGGAAAGAGATGGACAACTCCCAACTTGAAGAAAATAAATTAAGAGAATTTGTAGGTAACCACCGCAGCTGAAAGTCGCTCTTTGATTTTATGTGACCTCTATATACCACGTTTGTAGTGCATGATTATCTGATTCATCGTGGTTTGTGGAATGAGTTGGTGGTAGGTGCCGACCTCCCATTCATCAGGATAGCATAATCAATGAGAATTCCAAGAAAATGTAATTGCTCGAAGCTCTCCCAAAAACCTCCAACAGTTCCATTATACCTATAATTATTCTTATTTTCAACTACATCTCTGTTCTTCAAAACTAATTAGCCAATCATTGTTTTTTCATTTTCTCGCTTCTTTTCCGTCACACGGTCGCAACTCTTTACAAAATTTATCTGCGAGTCAACAAACAAGAATTCAATTCAACTGTGGGAGACCGGTCCAGGCGGGAGGACCGCTGACTTTCGTTTTTGTCTGATAAGGCCTATGTCCTGTCTCCCCAAGGAACAAAGAAAATAGCACAAAAAGCTAAATCACAAAGAAAAGAGTAACCATTGAGAACTGTTATTGATCTGTGCGGAATGCGAGAAAGAATTATCCCGTCCCCTTTCCCTCTAACCAGAGAAACTTCCCCAACAGCTACTGTCAGAGATACTGTTAAGTTGAAAAAGCGTTGAGTGTCCCCTGAGTGCAATGTCAAATTCGTATAATCTGAGTGTGCCCTTAACTGCTGAGTGAACCACCCCGCTCAACTATGAATTTGAACGGGTGTGTGGAGGGTGACCCTCCATTTAGGTGAGCGTGAGTAAAAACACACAACAGGCTTTGTCTCTATGAATTCTGCCCATAAACTAGTGTCTCACAAAAACAAAAAACTTGAAGAAACGCATTGGTTTATAAATAATTTCAGCGTCAACAGTTTCCAGAGTTCAAGATAAATCAACGCAGGATGAGCTAACTTCACGGTAAGTGGACTTAATCGCTAGCTTTAAGTCTCTTTTGCAGCAATCACCTGAATAGAAATCTTTTCCAGGAAAATATGTACCAAGTTTTGATCATTTTTCGGGTTCTTATAGAATCTTATTCCTGCTGCCTGCTCATTACTCCGAGATCCTAGAAAAGAGTAATGGTAAACAAAGGGGTTGGAAGTATTGCTTCGTATAACGAGATCGTCAATCCCAACATAGCATACCTACATTACTTTTGGACAAGTTTGAGTGGAATCATTTCGTTTATTTCTTGGAAAATACCATGGAACTAACGAGGAGATCAAAGACGCCGTATTGAAGTTGTAGTACAAGAGCTAACGACAGGAGAAACCCCTCAAAAAAGAAGAAAAAATAAAAAACGACAACTACAATCTACAATCCAGAGATATAGGGACGTCCCTGTAATGTTGCATCACTTACCAATACGTTTATAGCAAATTTCTTCTAAATTTTGAAATTATTTAGTGCTGTCTAGGATTTTATGTTTGCTCATGCGCAGAACTTTTGGTTAGTGAGTGAATAATAGGGACCATCTACAGCACAATCCGTACAAACTATTTCATCGAAATCGAAAGCTGTGGAAATTAAGTTTGAGACATGGATTTTCGGACACACGGAGAGACTTCTACAGTCACAAACAGACAGACAAACGAATCCGACTTTGTTCAGAACGGTCTAAAACATTGAATGCCAGTAGAAACTATGATTTTTGAGACTTCTTTGCTTCTTCACTACCAAAGGTAGGGAAGCTTTGTAGTCGGGATTGAAATCGAAAATATTTGTGTCATCAAAAATCAAAATTATCACTTGCTTTTTGCTTTTCAGAGCTTGCTGATCTATTTTGGTTCCGTGTCTGTCTGTCTTTCTGATGTCTTTCTGTTGTAAATCCTTGTCACGCCCAAAACTATACCAAGTTTCAGTCCGATTCTGATTAAATTTTCAGGGATTGCGCGGGTTAGCTCCAAGACGGTGCCCTGAAATGGTCAATGCCTTCGAATCCACAGTAGCCGATTCCTCATCATCTGTTGGTTCGATTTCGTTCCGACTCGGTAGGTAATTGGGTATATGTTCTAGACAAATGCCCCATAAATTATACCGCAATTAGGAAAGTAATAACCACTGCGCATGCGCAAAACTAAAATAGATCGAAAAGACAAAATTCCTGGACTAATGGACCGATTTTTATGAAATTTTCTAGGACTGTGCGGTTTATAGCTCCTAGACGCTCCCTATAAACTTCATTGCCGCTGAACCAATAGTAGTCTGTGCGCATGCGTAAACGTTAATTTCTTATAACGTCGACTTATCAATTATTTCGATTTGTACTTTGTTCTTCAACTGATTCTATACGTCCATGTTACAATATGTGCGGAAGCTATACTGCCCACCCAACTCGGTTGACTTTTTGGTTTATTATTTCCAATAATAAGCCTATGTGATCGTATAGCAAACAATTTGTATAACCCCCCCTCAAACTTTGTCACTTTACGTTTCAAGGTGCGTAGAATCCAAATTTGAAATGTCCGTCCGCCGTCCGTCGTCCGCCGTCCGCCGCACAGTGGATGGAAATAGCAGTTTTTGTGCAAAAACCTCTTTGATGAGCCAAGCGGTTGAACTTGATATGGATTTTCATGTTTTTTGGAGTGCTGAGTCGATTGAAACCATTCCCAACTCGCTAACTATAAAGGCTAATCGGATAGCAACGTTTTAGCGAATTTTCTTAGAAAATAAAGCTATTGCAATGGCTCCAAAATTTTTAAAATAAAAATTTAAAAAATTTTTCATCATGGAAATCCGTTTTGAAGTATTCTGAAACGATTCCTGGATTTTAATTTTTTTTTATATGTACATATATTTGTATATATAAGAATGCCCTGCATTCTACATTGGAAAAGCCGAAACCAGCCGTATTACTGCACCAAGTATCCACTACCAAAATGATAACTAGTAAAAAAAAAGGTGTGGCGATGAATGGCAAATGAGAACCTTTTTTCATTTTTCATAGCGCGAAAGCTGAATCAATAGTAAATCAAGCTGAATAATTATTTTGAAGGAACGTTAGTATAACCGAAATGGGTTACTTAATTATTTTTTATTCACCTGATGTAAAACCGTTTCTTCCAAATTTGGAATCGTTCGCGCAGATCTTTCTCAAAATCACTTCCACTCTTAAATAAAATCTCGCAAAGCACTGAATATGGAATTTCAAGAGACATTTTTTTTACCACGATGTTACAATTTTCTTTTTCCACAATGTGTGTTTAAATGTTAGGTACCACGCTTCCGCTGACGTTGAATGATTTGATAGTGATAGAAGACTACTCTCAAAGAACTATTTTCTAGACGAAGAATGAATCGTAACATTCATTCTCGGGGCAAGGTTCGCACTTTCTGGTTTATTTACTCTGACTCGTCTTAGCAGGAGTTGATAGGCCCTCACATACCTTCCTCAACGTTTTCATTCATCGTGATCACCGACGGCGGAGAACGGCGGTCAAATTACTACGCAAGACACTTTAATGAGTGCGTAATCAGATTATTCCAGTCCCAAGACGACCGGAGATGACCTGCACTTTTGGCACTCTATCAAAGTTAAATAATCACATGATTATTCCAAAAACCCTCATTATCACAGCTTACTCTTGGTGATGCACCAAAAAAATTTGAGAAAATGATCAGGTACACCTAAACATGTAAAGAATACATGGTATATTTCGTCTTGGGGAATTTCCCCAGTTTTGGAGGTGTAATAAATCATCAATATCTGCTACACCAAAACCTTAGTTTCAAGCATACGACGAATTATCACACTCAATGCCTTCTCTAAAATTTCTACACGCCCAAATGGGAAAATTTGTGAAATATGTGCAAAAGTTTGTGTCTGAAGGTATCTAGGAACAATATAAAAATGGAAAAACATTTTTATTAATGCTTTCATTTTTTGAGGTTTTTGCACGCTTCCATCCACTGTGCGCCGTCCGGGCCATAAAAGGCCTAAGAATTAACTTAAAAAACCCGTTCTTTCGCACATAGACTCCATTTGGGGTCTAGTTGGTCCTAACGTTTAACCATCCCGATCGCTTTACTCGCATAGATGCTATGGGCCAAAAACGGGCGAAAAAGTGTCTTTTTCGAGGTTTGATACGCACGCGCGCACGGCTGGTACGCTTGGCAGGGGGTCACGGTGGGTGGTGAGGGGGGTGAGCGGGGGGTGGAGTGAGAGGAGGCGCCGCGCCGCTTCTCAGATAGTTCGAAGCAAATCGTTTTTAAATTAAAATTGCATTACATGGGCAGGTTGGAGTCTGAACCCTCTGGATGAATAGCTGTTTACTTATATTTCTGCCATAGGTAAGTGGGGTGTCGTCACCCAAGTAATTTCGGACGCAGAATCGTCTGGGATAGGTCCCAGATGCTTTTGGAATCCAGTGTACCTACGGTTTTAGTTTGATTCCTATAGAAATTAGCTCCTTGGATTAAACGAGACCACTCGGATGGCTGTACGATCATCCATTTGCTCCCCATCGGGAGCGCAGCCTGTAACGCGAGAACAGAGGTGGATGCTAGAAAAGAGACTGGCGAAAGCCCCAGAGCATGCTGGTTACTATAGCTGGCTATCTGATTCAGAAATAATAAACCATTATGTAATAATTTGCAGCGTTTTCTTTCTTTTTTCATCATCTTCCGAAAATGAAAACAATGCTTTTTCTACCTGTTATAGGTAGACGCGGAAGCTAAACCGAGACATTTAAAATTTCTTCAAGTAGGTATCTAACTATATTTTCAGGATTGCATCAGCATATAAATGTCTGTTGTAATATTGATGTAGTTGCCTCGAAAGCTCTATGGACTTTCTTAAGAGGATCACCAGAGTTTGCTTCGGCAGAGTTTCTATTGCGCTCTTATACAAATCATTGGTTCATCCAATAATGGAGTAAAGCTAGCTCAGTGTGGTAACCATATTACGAAGTTAACAGCGATTCCTTGGAAGGTGTTCAGCGGAAATTCTTGAGGTTCCGAGCATTCAAATTGAGGATACCAGCAGAACAGATTGGTTTCCGGGCACTTTCCGCCGAGTATGGATTAGCTAAACTTGAACACCGCCGAACGGTAGCCGACATTGTTTTAATCACAAGCTAGCAAATGGATGTCGCAGTCTCCATCGCTTCTCTCTAAAGTCAGCATCAATGTTTCCGTTTATCCCACTCGGAATTATCCGCTGTTCTATGTCCCACTCTCCACCCGTCACTACCTAATGTCCCATTCTCATGATTCTATCCCTCAACATCATCTACCACGTGGTACAAATGTATTTCTTCTCCAGGAAACTGATGTTGATTCCTTCACCATCTCGCTTCAACATCTCAAGCGCCGGCTATTTGAGGTCCAATATCAGTGATAGTTTATTTTTCAATAACCAACCAGTAAGGAACATTTTTAGAACAGAATGTGTTTTAGCCTTGGCCTCTCCAACCGTAAACGAAACGTTTTGTGTAATTGAAAATGTGTTGCATTTATGTATGTGTTGAGTTTTTGTCTAACGAAAATGTGTTGCAACAATTTACTGATGGTTTCCACTTACAACAGAGTCGTTCCTAAAGAAATGGTAGGCACTCCGTCATTTTTCATCCCACAAAATTCGTTGACCATTCGTTCTAAAGCTCTCGATTTATCCAACCATATTAACACTGTGTTAACTACTGCGAACCTACAAGCCAAGTAATGAGTATGGTTATTTGAATAATTGTTTACACACAGGAGATCATTCCCAACAATTGATGTTGCGAACATGATTGCAACCGTTTGTTAATTTTTGAAGATTTCATTGAGCTGGTGGAGAGTCGTTGCGCAAGTGATAAATAAATAAAATAACTTGACATAGTAGTGATAAGATACACCGCAAAATCTGAGTGAGTCATTTTTATATGCGGGTTTCACGGGTTTATGTGAAATGCGTGAGCTAAAACACATTCTGTGTTTCAATAATTTAATTTTCAAGTGATTCTTAGAAATAAGGAGCAAGAGAAGTTCTTTCCCTTCTCATAACCTCCTAGAATGGCTGTGTAGGACGAAATACCTACGCAAACAAGGAAAGAGTCACTCGTTAGGCAAACAATTTTGAGAAAATATCTTACGCGCCTACAATTTTCATATAAGGAGATAATTAGTTCCATTTACTCCAGCATAATCCGCCCTCGAAATGCAAACCATCTCTGGTCGACCTATACCTTGTTACTTATCTCGGTGCGTCTCGTTGCAATGGTTTATTGAAAGCTTGGCAACGCGGAACTCGCGTCTCGCTGGATTACTTGCTCTGAATATCATCTGTAATATTTAATATAACAGCTTGCAAGTCAGGTTCTTGTATTTCTAGTGTTTGTATATAAACTAGGTATACATATATATGAAAAATATGAATTTTTCGTATGAGGGGTCAAATTAAAGCTTATGGATGAGGGGGTTTCAACTTTCAAATATGACGCCTTCGGACCCCGAACCCATACGGTTGAGGGGGGGTGGGGGGGGGGGGGGGACTGTAAAATATTCATTTTTCTTGTGAGGGCTCAAATGAAAGCTTATGACGAGGAGGTATCAAATATAGCGCTGGTGATAAATAAAATGAAACAACTTGACAAAGTAGTAATAAGATACACCGCAAAATCTGATTCATTCTTATATGAGGGTTTCACGGGTTTATGTTAAACGCGTGAGCTAAACACATTCTCTGTTTCAATAATTCCACTCGAAGTATGTAAATGGAGGGAACTGGGGGTCCAGGGGCTTCTATAATTGGATTTATTGAGAACTACGGTGAGGCGAGGCGCGGTGCGCCGAGTCATTCTATTTCAATTATTTATTTAGCAACTTGCTAATGTATTCATTTGTAAATTGGCGGATGCCGTATACAATAGTAACAATTTGTTTATAGTTTTTATTTATTGTTCGCCCCCCCCCCCTCCCTACCCCTCCAAAACTTCATCCTTCACCCAGAAGCTCACCGTTGTTCTCAATAAATCCAATTATAGCGGCCACCGGCGCTTTCACAGAAGAGAGTCGAGGTATTTGGCAGGCGTCCAGACGGAGATGAGTGGAGTCGGTACAGATACGTAATTAGAAGATGAAATCACGCCATTAGCGCCGGCCCCTATTCCATTCAATGTCAATAGAGTTCAGTGACTCCGAGGTTCAATATCCGAATAGAAGCATAAATGTTTCATTCATGAAGCATTACCATACGAGCAAATTTGCGTAGCCGTACTCTCGTTTATTGACAAATTCGGTCCCAAATAAGTTACATATATATATATATATATATATATATATATATATATATATATATATATATATATATACATACATATTTTTTCAGCCCTAGTATTCAATTTGAGAAGTGCTATCTAACGAACTCATATTTTCTTTTGGAATGCTTGATTTTTTTTGCGAAAGAACGCATTCTTCGTCTCAGTTTGAAGAAGATATCGTTTGGAATAATATACCTACCTACATACAGGAACATGGAAAATGTTGGGAAAAGCCCATGGAAGAAGAGAAAAGGAAGGCTAATTTCTGCGTTAAATCGTGTAACGTATGGATACTATACACGATCGTGGCGGTACCTTTACGATACTCCTCGGAGTTACTATAGTTCACCATAGCGCTCACAGATGGTGCCCATAAAAAAAACCTTCGCCTTTTTTTCAAATTTGTTCATCAGCCATCAATCTTTCAATTTTCCATTAGGTAATTGAATTAAATACCAGCTCAACTTATCTTGCCTACTTATATTCCTTGCAAATTAATGTAGATTAATATTTCAATAAGCATTAAACCTTTCAGAAACTTTAATATCACAAGCAAAATAACTGCATGTACCTATGATCAATGATTAGTCTTGATAAACCTAGGATTTTCAGACACTAGACTTTTATTAGAAATACCTACTCCTCAACCGAAAAAGCGTTATTGAAATTCATAATCTGTACCATATGTACCATACCAATAGGATTCCGAATAAATGACAAAGCATGATACGATGACAATAAAGACTCAAGCGCATATACCTACTCAATGAATATGTTTGAATGATTTTATTTACAAATATATAGGTACATGACTGGAGACAATAATTTTACTTCCTCTCCTTTTTGGTCAAGGATGGCAACATGGCTCCCCTTAGAATCGTGCCACTCCCAGTGTCCCTTTGGACACCTTGTTCAATGCCGCTAATGACCCTCCTGGTTGATATGCGGCTTAAACCTTTAAAAATATATATATATATATATATATATATATATATATATATATATATATATATATATATATATATATACATAATAATTTTACTAATGGCCACACGACTGTATACAATAAGGTTGATATATTGGGATGCTGCACACTGTGAAGTGGGAAGTATATTCTGCGGCTCAAGCGAACAATTCAGGCAGATTGATGAATGATAGCCACCTCTACTGTAACAGTCTGAAAACAGAGATTAAACCAATAAACGCCCTGAAGATCGTACCTGCGTAGTGTAGGTAGGTAACAACCTATAGGTACATTGTTTTCCATGAACGACTCATAGAAGTTGAGTATTTTAGTGTCAGCATGTGATGTGCATCTTATTCCACTGGATAGGTCAAAGATACTGATGATTAACAAATTACAAAATAATGGAGGTACCTGCATCTACTTTTCTGCGTCTGCAAATGGGCGATCTGCGGCATTAAGAAGCTGCGCACATTCAACATAGTTTCACGTGTCAAGAAGGCAAGCATTGTGCATCTTACGTATGACTATTATGTGATATTGTACCAACCTAATGAAATCAATTCACGAATATATGCAATTAATAGGTAGAAACCAGTATCGTAAAGAAAAACACAGCAAATTATTACAAAAAAGTTTATTTATTTATTTTTTAAGGTTTAAGCCGCACCTCAATCAGAAAGGTCATTAGCGGCATTGACCAAGGTGCCTAAAGAGACACTGGAAGTGGCACTATTCTAAGAGAAGCCATGTTGCCATCCTTGACTAAAAAGGAGCGCCATCATGGACTTCACAGGCAACTCGGAGGGGGAAAAATGAGGAGTCTATATACAATCTAGTATATACAATCAGTAAAGTGAAATAAAACTACGACTAGATGTATATAAATATATCACAGTTCGTAGTAGAACTCAGCTGCTTTCAGGTACAACAACAGGGATCGGACCTTGTCTGGTCCGGATAAAACGTCAACCCACTGAGAGGGCTGATGCTGGACTCGGAGGTCCACAAGGGCTGGGCAGTCCTCCAGAAAGTGGCGGATGTACAGACCACCCCCACACCTCCCACACACAACATCTCGAGCTTCTGCACTAAGCAGGTGATTGTGAGTAAGACGGGTATGGCCAGTGGCAATCCGGTTGACCACTATTTAATCCCCTCTACAAAGGTTTATTATTTCTGTGTAAGATAGCCCTTCTACGCAGATCATTGGTCTATAATTATTATTAATTAAATGAAAGTAAAGTAAATGATCAAAACTAGGCGCATCCTGATTCCCAAAAGGGTTCACACCTGTACAGTTCAGGACCCAACAATTGTACGGTTTGTAGTAGGTGAATGTTGAAAATTTTTCTAAAAATGTCAAAACAACAACACTAAAAACAAGAAAGATTGAAAAGGAAAGACATTAGCCTCAGACGTCAGACACCAGCTATTCAGTGATCCTCCGAACCATGTAATTGATTTTGAGGTGTCCCGAACGAGCTCCATTAAATTTCAACACCGTGAGTCGATTAAGAGACAAATTAGCCTCGGAGGTTCCAAAGCTGTTCAGAATAACACGAGAAATGAGAATATTAGGTACATCAATATAAAATAACCAGGTGACTCAGAAAGTAACGCTTAGACCACGGAAAAGTTTTAATGAACCTCTTTTTGCGCGCAAATTGAAAAGAACCAAAACTTTTCGATCAAACTCTACATTCACATATCAAAAAGCGTTAAACTCAACAAATTTCAAAACGAATTTCTATGAAGGAATTTTGGATTCATTGCAATAGCTCAATTTTCTTAGAAAATTGGATAAAATGATTCGACCTTCATGGACTCGAAAGTAGTTGAGCTTCTTTTGTTGGAATGGAAATAATCATTAAGAGTAACTCCCAAGTATTTGCTAATCAATAAATTAATATATAGCTTTTTCAGATTGATTTAAACAATTTCCAAAATGAATTAAACACTATTCAGAATGACTTAAACAATATTCAAAATGGACTGAAGAATTTTTAGCAATTGGGGTGAATAAGGGAAGAAGGCTGTATCATCTAATTTGTTAATAATCTCCCGTGTGTGTGTTGTCTATTTTCCACGCAATAACGAGATGGCAATACCTTCTCTGTGAACTCGGAAATCTCTTATCGTCATACTCAATGTGTATCAATGATTTTATTGTTTTTCCATATTAGTCCATCAATTCACAGCAACTGATAACCTGGTATGTTTCTTTGATGTGTTTTTTCACATATTAATGACATGTCGGACACCTCTTCCGTTGAAACGGTGTGCGGGCACCAAGAAACTGGCGGCGAGTAAATGTTATTGCTAAAATACATCGTTCTTTGGAAGTTCGAGAGTTAAAACATTCTTTGGGCATGAATTTAAAAATTTCGCCACCGTATTCCCCACTGCTGAACGCAGTGGAATACGCCTACTCCAAATAAAATCAGTTGTGAGAAACGTAGGTATTATCCAGACCTCAAGACCTCCTTCTTCACGTCCGTCGACTGTACCAATTATGTTTGCATACTTTCTTGGTCACAGTTTAATTCATTTTGAAAATTGTTTGTTCCATTTTGGATAGTGTTTATTTCATTTTTAAAAGCGTTTAATTCAATCTGATAAAGCTATACCTAATTGAAGTAGGTGATTAACCTACGCTTCACTAGCCCACTAGAATACAGAAGTTATAGTAAACTTGGGAAGTCAGAATTCCATTGGAATTATATTATCAGCTTATTGTTGATATGTTTTACCGTTACGATTCACTCCCGTGTTGATGTCCGTTTTTCCTTGTCGATGCTCTAGCCCTTAGGGAAAGCTTACGAATAGACATATCGCGACCGGGGTGGTTTCGTTCGATTCTTTGGGCGGATGCCAATAAATGAAACTCAAAAACACTATTACTGTTACATTATGATTTCAAGATCTCGATTTTTGAATATTTCAGCCTTTAGGTTCTACCCTTTAGTAGGTATTGATCGAACGCGATGCCGATGTTACTGGCACAACCCCCGCCGATAAATGATTTTTAAGCCCAAATTTCTTAAAGTTCAATACTTTTTGAGAAAAACTTCGGACGGCGTAGGGCGTACGGCGGACGGACGGACTTTTTTAATTCGATTTTTGGATTCTAAGCATCTTGAAACGTAAACCAACAAATTTTGAGGGGGGGGGGGGGGGGGGGGGGGGGGGGAGGTTGAAAATTTTCTTTTTTCTTGGTCGATTACAAAGGTTTATAAATAAAACCAAAATAGAAACTAGAAACGCCCGAAGCCAGTCTTTGCTTCTCGGCAAGTTTTGGCTCAGGTGCACCTATAACCTGATATCTGAGAAAATGCCCTTTGAGTAGTAATTATGAGAAGAGCGCGATCATATTTCGCGATCTAGCGGATACCATAACAAGCTACATAGGAGTACCGTAAAGGTAGAGCTATTGTCAAACGCTGTACGCTCTTTCTTATCTAGTGAGCCTTCCTTTTCTCTCCTTCCTTGGAAAATCCTCGTTTCAGAATGCTTCAAAATTGACATTCATGAAAAAAATTCGAAAAAGAAAAGTTTTTCATAAAACTCAAAAACTTTGTGAAATCAAGTTTTATCATATAGGTAGACGAGGGACCTTATACTTTGTTTGAACTCTTGCTTATCCTTGACCAGGTTTATGCAGGAAGAAAAACAATAATAAAAGAGTGAAGAACAATATATATTGTTATTGAAAATGTACGAATGTGGACAATGTATACAACTGTGTCGACAATGTACTGGTATAGGTATACTGAAAATAGCTGTAGGTATATATTCCTGCAGAAATTAGTTTTGCTGTTCGTAGCATTCGGCAACTTTCTTGCCACTCGAAGGAGTTAAATCACTTTTCAGAAAGTATTTCGTTTTAAGACTTACATTTGGAACGCAATGTAGCTTAAGATTTCTAGAAAAGTTACTGTATTCGATAGCGAGGTTTTGAAGCTGTCACTGGGTCTAAGTACCTACAGAGAAACAAATACTAACTTTAGAGTGGTTTGGAGGTTTATTAGAACTCTTGAGTGGTAATGTTAGTGTAACGTAATTTATAAAGTGAAAGGTCTCCTTATTTATTTATTTATGACATAAGGGCTGAAGCCCAATTACAAGAGAAATGTTAGCATACATTTTATAAAGGTACAAACATACTGATAAGCGAACGCAAAAGAATGACTGATAAAAATAAAACAAGGATTTCTAATTATAAAGTATTAAGTATTTTTTCTAAACGATAAAGGGAAACTGTGCTGATATATATTTTCTCGGAGACAGAAGGAATATTGAATATGCGTTGTGCTCTATGGAGTGGATTGTTTAGCAGGTAATTTGTGGTTGTGGTAGGAGTATAAAATAAGGTGGAGGTTCTAGTGCGATACAGGGGGGCATGAAAATTTAGAAGCTGAAGAAGTTCGGGACAATCAATTAAATTATGGATCAGCTTATTAATGAAAATACCATCAGCAGTTTTACACCTACCCTCGAGCGAAGTTATACCATTACCATTAAGAAAAGCATGATAATTAAAATCCTCCCAAACTACTCCTCTTTTACATTCAGCATAGCGAGCGAACCTTTTCTGGACTTTTTCCAATCGAGCAATAGCTTAGCGTAGTAAGGAGACGACACCAACGATCCGTATTCAAGAGTGGGACGCACTAATGCATTGTATAGCACGATCAAGGCATCTACATTATTGAAATCACGGTTATGACGTTTTAAGAAGCCCAACGATTTCATAGCTTTGCAACAGATCTTGTCAATGTGATCATTAAACGATAATTTACCGTCAAACAAGATACCAAGGTCAGTAACGGATAATACACGTTGAACGACCTGGTCGTTTAGCACATAATGAAAGACAAGAGGCTCGGGAGATCTAGAAAAAGTAATTACTGAATATTTTTGGATATTTAAAAACATGCAATTTTTGACACACCACGAGTGTAGTGCGTTGAGATTGCCTTGAAGATGATCCGAGTCAAACTGAGAAGAGATTCTAGAATAAATTTTTAAATCGTCAGCAAACAGAGAAAAACAACTGCTACCAGAAAAAATATCAGTAATATCATTTACAAAAATTAGGAAGCATAAAGGCCCTATGTGGGACCCCTGTGAGACGCCCGATGTATTAGGAAACGAATGGGAAAATTTTGATTTGATTTTAACAATCTGGGATCGATTGGGTAGATAGCTCTCAAACCACCCAAGCAAAGAACCAAAAAAACCAAAGGCTCTCATTTTAGAGATCAAAAGAGAAACAGGAACTTTATCAAAAAATTTTGAGAAATCTGTATATATACAGTCAACTTGAGTACCGCATTCAAATACATCAAGAATAAACTGTTGAAAGCAAACAAGATTCGAAATAGTTGACCTCCCCTTAACGAAACCAAACTGGTGTATTGATAGGTTACTTTTAATTATAGGTTCTAACTGGGAAACAATCAATTTTTCTAAGAGCTTCGAAATCGTGGAGATGGAGCAAATGGGACGGTACTCAGTGATTTGAGACTTGTCACCTTTTTTTAGGAACAGGGGTAACATAGGACACCTTCCAGTAATCAGGTACGTGGCCAAGCTGAAGCGAGCGGTTAAAAAGAAAAAATAAAGGCATGAATAAGCTATCAGCACAACCACGAAGTAGACAAGGAGGGACACAATCTGGGCCCATTCCTTCAGTAACATCCAATGATGAAAGGTATGACTTGAATGACTTCTCCTTAGGTATGACTAGAATGATGTAAAAGATTCCTCTTTTTTGTGTGGCAAGCAGTTCAGAATATCAGTTTTTGAAGATCTGACTTTGACCACTACAACTACCGAACAGCTCAACCCACAAAAATCGTTTTGGTGTCTTTGGATTTGTCGCAACCTAATAACGACGTGTAAAGTAGTTCTGCATATCAGGGTTTTCCTAACTTACGAACTTGTTTATAGGAGCAACGTCGAAGTACGAGCTGACGACGAAGGAGGAGGTTCGGAGAAGTTTACCCACTATAGCCTAAATGTTGAACCGGAACATTGCGATCACGTAGCAAAAATCCGCATCTAGATCGGTCCAGTCGTTTGGACTTGAATATACCTTACATAGACAGCCAGAAATATTTCTTTGTTTTATACAGGAGGATTGGAACGTCCACCAAATGACATAATTCCAATGCAGGCGTGCAAGAAAAATAGAAATTGTTTGCAAAGTCACATATTTTGCGACTCGATTTGGCTTCGGAGCCTCGCTCCGTATGGAAATTAGATTACATTTTGTTGCCGGTGACAAAACAATATTGTGCGGAGTTGTTCCGAATAATTGAATCCCGTATTTCGATAGGGTATAAAATATTTGGAAGCCGATTCCGGCAGCCTCACGGAGAGCAGTTTTAATATAGCTTAATCTTTATCAGGAGAGATAGGGCATGTGGAATGAACGAGGTAGGAGGATTATCAAGGTGAGGTTTAGCTCAGAGCGACAATCTGTATACTCAAGTGTTTACTCACCGACGAATCCCAGTTCAAGGGTTGACGGGTCAAGGGGTTTGAACCTAATAAATTAGACAGACTAGACTGTTACTTCCATCACACCGCGTTAATCACTTTTTACTTAAATGGTACCTAATTAGGAGAACTAAAGTAGTGAACTACGCATGAAGTCAAGTTTTTAGTATACTGGGTGTTTCAGATTGGAAAATCAACACTTCCCCTTAACCTAATATATAACTTCCAGTCATGCAGCATGATCGTATGAGCGAATTTCCGTGAAATATCGTACTGTATAATGTTAAATTGCTTTCAAATTTGAGCTTTTTGAGTGCAAGGAAATTGCTAACTATTATTTTATGGCAAATAACGTATTCTAAATAATAATCTGCCATTCAAATAGAGGTTTGGGATTTTTAGCTTTTTTGCAGTTTTTATCAGTTTTTTTTAGCAAATTTTAATGCATTTTAAGTACTTTTTAACACAGAATGTGTTTTAGCCATGGACTTACTAGGCAAAAAAGCTAACGAAATCTGAAACGAAATGTGGGAGGGTCATTCCATGTCAATTCAACACACCCAATTTACCTCACCATATTAGATTTTGCTCAAATTTGGTATACTCATAGTAGGTGTTGAGACTAAAAAAAATACCAAATTTTAAATTTTTATCTCAAACCGTTTCTTAAATATGGCTATGTAAAACTTACAAAATCTCGCCAAAAAACCATGAACGGATTTTATACTATTCGCTCTACGAACTGTCCTAATTGAGCTAGAGAGCTGGGGGAGGTCTCATTTTGCAGCTTTTTTTGTGCTCTTTCCAGTGATATACAACAGGACATAGGTTCTAATAACAAAAATTTTGTCAAAATACAAATTAAAATTTTGATTTAATTTTTTTCCAAAAAGTACATAATTTAAAATTTTCAAAATATTCCTATAAATACTTAGTACTGTTGTAAACAATGTGACAAAATATAAATATGGGGTGATGATGGGTTCATTGTTAAAAAAAAATATTCCTGACACTAGTTTTCCACTAATAGCCCGGTTTTGACTAATTAATAAACATATTACGTACTTTTACCAAAGAGGTGAGCTATTTAATTAAATATATAAAGGAATACTATGTATAAAGGTAAAAAATATCAGAAATATTAATTCAAAATACTATCTTGTTAAAACAAAACCAATAACCATAGATATACTCCAATAAAAATTAAGTTATTTAGGTTGTTTACTTTAATTTTATACAATTTAAACCAAGTTAAACAAAGCCTATTAATTAGTAAAACAATAATCTTGAACATTTCTATAACAATGAATTTGAAAAAGGTATGAAAATAGTCTACCTAAATACTCGTAGTTATGTAATAATTCTGGTACAAACAGATTAATCAAAATTTACATAATATTGTACATATTTATGATGATGAAGTAGGTATACGAGTAAATGTAACACAATTGGTGCAGTACTAACGATAATGTTTAAACAACTATCTAGATTAACACTAACCTGAGGAAAAATTAAGTTTTGAGTTGACAGCAGTTTCCCTAAACATTATCTCAGTTTACGGAATTATATTTTGTAAAAGCCAGTTGGGTTTTCGCTAAGATCGCTTTCAGCTAGATTTACTTTTTTTTTTTTTTTTTTTTACTTTTTTTACTCTTAGATACATTTAGTTACCAACTCGTAGCTTTGTTTAACTTGGTTTAAATTGTATAAAATTAAAGTAAACAACCTAAATAACTTAATTTTTATTGGAGTATATCTATGGTTATTGGTTTTGTTTTAACAAGATAGTATTTTGAATTAATATTTCTGATATTTTTTACCTTTATACATAGTATTCCTTTATATATTTAATTAAATAGCTCACCTCTTTGGTAAAAGTACGTAATATGTTTATTATTTAGTCAAAACC
The DNA here is from genome assembly GCA_030762985.1 of Adelphocoris suturalis. NCBI lineage: Eukaryota > Metazoa > Arthropoda > Insecta > Hemiptera > Miridae > Adelphocoris > Adelphocoris suturalis. The sequence continues at coordinate 12,252,925 of CM061046.1, forward strand.
GGGCTATTAGTGGAAAACTAGTGTCAGGAATATTTTTTTTTAACAATGAACCCATCATCACCCCATATTTATATTTTGTCACATTGTTTACAACAGTACTAAGTATTTATAGGAATATTTTGAAAATTTTAAATTATGTACTTTTTGGAAAAAAATTAAATCAAAATTTTAATTTGTATTTTGACAAAATTTTTGTTATTAGAACCTATATCCTGTTGTATATCACTGGAAAGAGCACAAAAAAAGCTGCAAAATGAGACCTCCCCCATCTCTAGCTCAATTAGGACAGTTCGTAGAGCGAATAGTATAAAATCCGTTCATGGTTTTTTGGCGAGATTTTGTAAGTTTTACATAGCCATATTTAAGAAACGGTTTGAGATAAAAATTTAAAATTTGGTATTTTTCTTAGTCTCAACACCTACTATGAGTATACCGAATTTGAGCAAAATCTAATATGGTGAGGTAAAATTTAAATTTAAAGTGTGTTGATTTGACATGGAATGACCCGGGACAAGATCTGTGACGACAAAATTCTGATGATTTCCGCTTACAACCGAGTCGTTGCTAGGGAAATGGTACTTCGTCGTTTTTCATCTCCCGAAATTCGTTGACCATTCGTTCGAAAGCTCTCGATTAATCCAACCATTTATGTTAACTAATGAGAAGTGCGTGGCCAACAAGCTGAGTTATGAGCATGGTTATTTGAATAATTGTGTACACTCAGGCGATCATTCTCAATAATTGATATTGTGAACATGATTGCAACCACTTGTTAATTTCTGATGATTTCATTGAGCTGGTGTTTCGATGATTTGATTCATAGCAGGTGATCCGAATATTGCGGGAACGGTTTGATTTGTGAAGCGGTGGTTAAATAACCTAAGGATCGTATAACCTGGTGTAACCGTAGCTGAAATTTGGGAGGAAGGCTCAAGGGAGAATGCTGAAGACGCAATGGTGATCACTGATCAGCTGAGTGAGCTCCAAAGCCATTTTCTTTCCTATTCAACGCAGGATGCTGAAATTTGAGAGGGAGGGTCAAGGGAGAATGCTGAAGACGCCTGGGTGATCTCTGATCACCTGAGTGAATTCCAAAGCCATGGAATGTGTTTTAGCCATGGACTAGCTAGCCAAAAAAGCTAACGAAATGTCGTAACAAAATCTGGGACGAAATCTGAGACGACAACATGGATACCGATGATACGGAACTAAGGACCGTGTAAGTAACCTGGTGTAACCTATGCGATATTTTATGACGCGGTTTATAGTTATAAATATTTTAAGTTATTATCTCACTATTGTAAGTTAACCAATCTTCAACCTAAGATTGAAGACGGGTTTATGTGAAACGAGTGAGCTAAAACCCATTCTGTGTTTCAATAATTTCGTCCGAAGTATGTTAATAGAGGTAACCGGGGGTCCAGGGGGCTTGCCCCATGGCGAGGCGCGGAGCGCCGACTTTTTTAGCATAATTTTGTACATAAATTTTTGAATGTTCTATTTTATAGTTAATAAGAACTTTTTTTTAAGCAGTTTTCTACCAAAAATATAAATGTAACGTTTTTTAGCCGTTTTTAGCCATTTTTAGTGCATCTGTTAGCACATTTTTTGATATTTGACCAAATTAATGTGCCTTATAAGAGCTGGCCAACGAATTCATCCTTTCGTTTGGCGCAAGAATGAAATTTGTAAGTCAATCCTTTGGAATGACACACGCACGCACGCGCGCGCGCACACACACACACACGTACGCAAGCACGCACATTAGTACACATGTCGCCAGAGCCGGTCCGAGCCATTTTTGTTACCCATGCGGAAGGGCTGGGTGCGCCCCCCCCCCCCCCCCCTCCACCCTATTATATTGGAAGCCAAAAAAAGGCAAACTTTTTACGATTCGTATTTTTAAGAGATACAAATGAATTCCCAAAATACAAGCGACTTATGTTTAGTGCATCACATGAGACCGAGACGAGACCGCCGCCTGAAAAAACGAGACGAGACCGATTTCGAGTTTCGAACAAGAGTTTCGGATCTCGAAAAAGATTCCTTCGCCATTTGCTAATTATGTATGAACATTTCCAGTAAATATTTCGATTGTTAAATGATCTTGAGGTCACATGTTTCTAAGAGTTGAGCAGATAGTGAATGACACATTGTGACAGAAGAGTGGCCAAATAAAATGAGCTTGCGGTTTTTTACAGTAGTGAGGGTAAAGGAAAGTACCAGGCAACATATACATAAATAAATTCAATTCCTTCAATAATTAACACAAAAAACAAACCAATTTATTCAATACTATAATAAACTAATAAATTGGTTCAATAAATTTAAAAATGTATTTTTCTGGCTTTCAACTTCGCAAAATCTTTTAAAATTGAATCGGTGTCCAAGCTATTTAGTACCTCATTTTCTATGGATAAGGTCGCCAGTCCATTAAGCCGTTCTTGAGAAATGGTTGATCTCAAGTAAGTTTTTATAATTTTGAGTTTTGAAAAACTTCTCTCCCCGCTAGCTACTGATATTGGCAGTGTGAGGAGTATTCTCAAAACTATAAACGTGTTGGGAAAACTGTCAATAAGAGAGTTAGATGTGATGAAATTTAAACTAGTTTCTGGGCAGCTTTTCTCAAGTAACATGGACGCAAGGATAGGGATCTCTCTTACCAGTTCTTCCCTATCAAAATCACAGTCATTTCCATGAGTTAGAACAGACTCAAGCTTTTTGTAGTGCTGCTGAAGAACCGCTTTTTCCACATTTTCCAGCTCTTTTATGTTGTATAAAAATTGAAAATTCTTGCTGTGACTTTCCATCTGACTGAATCTCTCACTTATGGAGTTTATTGCGATATCAAGAGCTGGATAAAAGAAGTTCGTATTTGCAGTGGTGCCCGTGTGTGTATGTAGGTGTGGTTGGAACTTAACATGACAATACCGAGAAAAAAAGAGTTTTTGGCAAATCTATCCCCTCAATATCATCTCAATATTGTCGTGTGTAAATATATCTACATCAAATTTTCTAAACGAACAATCACTTAGGTCTGCATCATCTGGATTCCGTGTTAGGTTAGTTTCAGCTGTTGACTTGTTTTCGTTTCGTGATGCTGGTGGTCGGGTTAAGAGGTCTTTTAACAATTTGGCATGTTTCTCGTCTTCGCTTTTGAACGCTGCTTTTCTTTTTCTATTCGCTGCTCCCGACAGCTTCTTCTTTTCAGACATACTTAATAAAAGTCTATACCGTGTATTAAACTGTACTACAACAAAGTGATTCCCTAACTACGTGAGAAAAACACTGGCAAAACGCAAGCTAAAAGTACTCTGTGATACACGGCAGAGATTGATGCAGAGATGAACCGGTCGATTGGATATGTCTTCCATGTTCCATCGCAGCAGCGACAGTCATGAGCGCCCCTGCGCCCCTTTGCGTACTAATTTCTAAGGCGCCAAATTTGACAAACTCTTAGGCAACCTGTACATATTCTTCATGCATTAATTATATTTTCATAGTAATATTTATTTCTCGGCGGGTTTTACAATTATCTCGGGATACATTTTTTAACTTGGGGCGCCTTTCCAAAAGGCGCCCCTCCTGACCGGCGCCCCAAGCGGCCGTTAACATAATTTATCTTTGCCAAACTTGTTTCCTACATTATTGCTCTAACACCCCATGGTGACTAAATAGTTTTTTTGCCATTGGGAAGGGATTGGGGAGAACGGTTTTGTTGATTTTTTAAGAATTTTTGAGTTGTTCAAACTCAAACACTGAAATCTCACCAGTCAGTATCCAAAATGTTCAGAAAAGGAAGACACGAGTTAAAATTATGCCGACATTGTCCACACAAAACGGAAACAACTCAAAACGAGACACAGACTGCGTGAACTCAACTGAGTTCTTTATTCCTAGGACGGGAATTGGTTACTCCCCATAGCAGAAAGACACACGCACTCTCTAGCGTAATTAGAGTGCCCAACACATATCTCCACCTTTTACAGACAAACTAGACTGTTTCTACTTCTCAAAACCACAACTAACTCAAAAATCTTTTTTAAGTTTTACCCTTATTCTAGGACGGGTGCGATATATTAGTAGCGTTTTGCTCTCGGTGCCAGAGTAGATGCCTCATCGATTTGGGGTGAGCACCAGCTACCGCCGTCAAGTTTAATTCAGGGGGGTGTGAAGCTGTTTATTCGCATCGAACAAAAGGGCTACAGCTATAGGTACTAACAAATTCAAACTTCCATTCACGGGACTACCAAAAAGTCCAAGTTATAAAAGAGAAAGGGAGTTTGAGGAGAATAAGCGATCAGTAATTCCAATTATTTTCTGGGAGTTGCCAGCGAATCGTATTTGTTATGATCATAGGATTCAAGTTTGTGAGGTTTCACAATTAACAACAACCAGGTCTGATAATAAGACACAGTCGTTCATAACAGGAATGAGTGATTTTATAATATTGTATCCAACGCTAACATGACCACAATATATGAACTCAGGTATTATAGGAAATGGTTTTTCAAAATCTTTGTTTCTTTATCATAAATTCAGAGGTAGGTATTCCGTTCATTGCCTCCGGATAAAAGCCAAAGTCATTGCCTCTTGATAAAAGCAAAAGGTTCAACTTCTGATTTATGTTGATACTTTTTATAAGTTAATATTTTATTATGTTATGTGCTGCAAGTAGATGCACTAAGCAGATAATGATTGTTAAATTCTTCTGATAAGACCTTTATCTTTAAGATACACTGAGATACAGTGAATGTTGAAAATTATAGAAATACAATGCCTTTCATAATTTGCATTCACACGTGAAATATAAGATCTTATATCTCATGAGACACTAACAAAATGTGTTTGGCTAAACAACAAAGAACCAACGATTTCTAAAGTGTATGCCCCCAGTTCATGTTGACATGTTTCCCGACTTTAGGATGGCCCGTCATTTGAATTTATGGAGGACCGCATTTTTTTGCAGACCGCGAGACGAGCACACATAGGCATGGAAGCAACATTTCAGTAGTTAATAACAAGTGGAGGAGAGTCTATCAAATAATTATCATTTGGCAGAAGAATGATTAAATCTGATAGGAAGCCTCTCTGAGACATCAAGAGACGAGGGTATAAGGAATTTAGGTCCCCCCCCCCCCCCTCCCAGAGGTGCAATGGGGGCCTAAATCCTCATAAAAAGGTAGAGGAGAGTAAAGAGCATCCCGTCAGAGAGATACCACTCCTACTAATAGCTTTTAATGAGCCATGTTCGGAGTAGATTGTTTTTCCAGGGATCTGGATCGCCCATCCTACGCCAAACTCAGCTTCTAGAAAACACGAGAAAAGGCAGCGACGCCCGTTGTTTCACCAACGGGACGACGACAGCGCTATCTCTGAAGCCCTGACGGGACCTCGATGACGGTAACTCTGTTACAAGGGAAATGATGGGCTCTGTCCTTATTCCTGATCACCCGAATGAGCTAAATGCTCTCCTTTTTACTGTAGGATGTTGAAATTCGACGGAGAGCATCTCCGAGGCATCAAGAGACGAGGCTCTTTCATTATCAGCTGAGTGAGGTAAATTCTTTCCTTTTAATTGTAGGAAGTTGAAATTTGACAGGGGGCTTCACTAAGACAGCAAGAGACGAACAAAATGATGGGCTCATTCCTGATCAGCTGAATGAGGTAAATTCTTTCTTTTTCATTGTAGGATGTTGAAATTTGACAGGGAGCTTCTCTGAGACTTCAAGAAACGAATGAAATTATCAGCTCTTTCATGATCAGCTGAGAGGTAAATTCATTCTTTTTCATTGTAGGATGTTGAAATTTGACAGGGAGCTTCTCTGAGACTTCAAGAAACGAATGAAATTATCAGCTCTTTCATGATCAGCTGAGTGAGGTAAATTCTCTCCTCTTCACTCTTTGGGACATCAAGAGACGAATGAAATGATAGGCTCATTTCTGTTCAGTTCTTTCCTATAAACTCGAATTTAGCTGGCATGGGTCATTTCGTACTGAATCACACATTTTGATAGGGATTTGTTTTGGTTTACCCATCAAATAATTATTTATATAAGTCACTGTACATAATTTACCTTCATGCCCATTCTATACGTACTCTTACGATTCCCAGATTTGGAGAACTTTGGAGACTACCTTCATCGAATTAACTCATAGTAATTGGAGAAGAATAACATGGTGCACAGTGCATACTATCATCTTGAAATATTTGATTGGGATGGTTAGAAACAATTCTCGATCTTTATCTAAGGAACATTTGGAATGTAATTTGATTCGCAATGAAATTATCTCAATTCAATTTAAATAATAGAAACAAAGAGTATCCAAGTAGGTATAAAGAAAGTTGATTAATTAGAAATGAATAAAATATAAAATAATAATCGTACACAACGAATAGGTAATATTATATAAATAGTGACGCCAAATATTTCTGGCCAGAATGTATGATGTAGCTGAAAGAAGTTGGAAGAAGAAATGAAATTAGGTTCAGAATATTTCGCTCACGTCCCTATAGATTGACATAGGGGGGTGGTGGTGTTCAATCACAACCCAAGCTGGTATCCCACCCCAAGTGACAGCTGTTGGAACAACAAGACATTGATGTTGTGAGAGTAGCGGAAATAGCCAAACATTTATCAGTATGAACTTGAACCGATTTTCACAATTATGGAAAAAAAGACGCTCGGCGAATGTTCTTTGGAATGAGTGGATAGATGAAGAAGGTTAGGCTTCAATTATCACCATCCGACATTGTTCGGTTCGTTTCATGCTACCAACATTCCCGAATTTCCAAATCGTCGACCCTTTCCGAATTTACTGAGTTCCTCACCATCAATATAACAAAGGAGAATTGTAATGAATTTATGGTGGTTACGGGTTTGGAATTAATTCGTCAAAGAAGTTTAAACATATTTCAAGGTCAATCATTAACGATACCTAAGGCAGTGCAGAATTCGCACAAGCGCGGAGAGCTTGTTGTGAAACGCCATTCCTTCACCTGACTCTGGAGAAGACGGTTGTCGAGGAGAATACTTCAGCTCAGAAGAGAAGGTATGTCTAATCTTCAAAATTATTAGTTTTGTAATGTTTCTGTACATATTCAGATCCTGTACAAAATCAATTCTATAACACTTCAGTACGACCAAGTATCTATATATTCTGAAAACTAGCTGCTCTGGCTCGCTTCGCTCGCCTCCACGTCCAGCCGGGGGGCAAGCCCCCAGGACCCCCCGTTAGGTTGCTCGCTTCGCTCGCAAGGTGTGGCTGTGTACATGAGATGGTCTTTTTGAAACTCCCTAGTCGTGGGCTTTCGTTTGAGCCCAAACACGGATTTTCCAGTTTTTCTACCCCCACCCCTCACAACCACCCCTTACTGAGCAGGGGTTGATGTGGCCTATATTTTGGTCATATTAAAAAAAGAATCGCGCAAATCGGTCAATCTGTTCAAAAGTTATGGACATATTCCACATACAGACACTTTACTTTATTAATTTAAAGAAGAAGACTACAAACTGACATAGTAGTGAATGGTTTCAGCTTCACTAGTTGGGCAACAAGATTCCTCTCGATAACATCTGATATTCCAACTTCTTCCTGTTGAATTCATAGGGTCTACAAGCTACATACTTAGGTAGGTACCTACTTATGGTTGAGGTTGTAGATTGATAGGACTCTCTAACGTTTTGGTATAAACTTCTCAAGAAAGACGAAAGACTATGTAGCAACAGGCGATGGGCGTGGGTGACCTTGGACCTGTTGATCTCTAAAACTAACCTCTCAAACAGTTGGATGCCACTACAGTAACAAATAAAGAATCTTCCTGGACTGATATAATTATTACAGCATAAGAAATGCACACTTATGTTTTTAGAAACAATATGTGATGGAACGTGAATACGTATCTCAATAATCTGTCTCTTCCGAAGAAATTGTTAGGTTATAATCTGTAGGTAGCTCAGAAGAGAAGGTATTTCTAATGATCCATATTATTAGTTTAGTACTGTTTCTGTACCTATTCAGATCCTGTACACAATCAATTCTTTAACGCTCTGTTACGACTAAATATCAATATTTTGAGAAAACTACAAAGTGATGGGACAGTGGAGAATGGTTTTAGCATCACTAGTTAGGCAACAAGATTACTCTTGATACCATTTGACATCCCAACTTCTTACAATGGAATTCATAGCAATATACTTAGGTAGGCACCTACTTATGATTGAGCCACCTAGGTCTGTCTAACGTTTTGGTACAAATTTCTCAGGAAAGACGAAATACTATGTAGCAACAGGCGTTGGGCGTGGGTGACCTTGGACCTGTTGATCTCTAAAACTAACCTCTTAAATAGTTGGATGCCACTACAGCAACAAATAAAGAATCGTTTTGGACTTATAATTATTACAGCATAAGTAATGCACAATTATGTTTTTAGAAACAATATGTGATGGAACGTGAATACTTATCTCAATAATCTGTCTCTTCCGAAGAAATTGTTAGGTTATAATCTGTAGGTACCTCAGAAGAGAAGGTATTTCTAATGGTCCATATTATTAGTTTAGTACTGTTTCTGTACCTATTCAGATCCTGTACTCATTCAATTCTTTAACACTCTGTTACGACTAAATATCAATATTTTGAGAAAACTACAAAGTGACATGGTAGTGAATGGTTTTAGCTATTAACTTGACACTTTGGATTTAGTATTCACTTGAAACTTTGATGGATTTAGCTAAGATTCCTCTTGATACCATTCATAGCAATATTCTTAGGTAGGTACCTACTTATGATTGAGGTTGTAGATTGATAGGTTTGTCCACTTTTTTGGTAGGTACATATTTCTCAAGAAAGACGAAAGACTACGTAGGAACTGGGGTCGGTCGTGGGTGACCTTGGACCTGTTGATCTCTAAAACTAACCTCTCAAACAGTTGGATGCCACTACAGCAACAAATAAAGAATCTTCCTGGACTTATATAATTATTACATCATAGAAATGCACACTTATGTTTTTTGAAACAGTATGTGATGGAACGTGAATACGTATCTCAATAATCTGTCTCTTCCGAAGAAATGGTCAGGTTATAGTCTGTAGGCACCATAAATAGTCTGTATGATCCATATGATTAGTTTAGTATTGTTTCTGTACCTATTCAGATCCTGTACACAATCAATTCTTTAACGCTCTGTTACGACTAAATATCAATATTTTGAGAAAACTACAAAGTGATGGGACAGTGGAGAATGGTTTTAGCTTCACTAGTTGGGCAACAAGATTCCTCTTGATACCATTTGATATCTCAACTTCTCACAATGGAATTCATAGCAATATACTTAGGTAGGTACCTACTTATGATTGAGGTAGATTGATAGGTCTGTCTAACGTTTTGGTACACATTTCTCAAGAAAGGCGAAAGACTATGTAGCAACAGGCGTTGGTCGCAGGTGACCTTGGACCTGTTAATCTCTAAAACTAACCTCTTAAACAGTTGGATGCCACTGTAGCAACAAGTAAAGAATCGTCTAGGACTTATATAATTTATTATTACAGCATAAGTAATGCACACTCATGTTTTCAGAAACAATATGTGATGGAACGTGAATACGTATCTCAATAATGTCGCCTCCGAGAATTTTTTAGGTTATAATCTCTAGGTACCTCAGGAGAGAAGGTATTTCTAATGTTCCATATTATTAGTTTAGTATTGTTTATTTATCTATTCAGATCCCGTACACAATCAATTCTTTAACGCTCTGTTACGATTAAATGTCAATGTTTTGTGAAAACTGCAAAGTGACGGGACAGTGGAGAATTTTTGTAGCTTCAGTAGTTGGGCAACAAGATTCCTCTTGATACCATTTGATATCCCAACTTCTCTCTGTTGAATTCATAGCAATATTCTTAGGTAGGTACCTACTTATGACTGAGATTGTAGATTGATAGGACTCTCTGACGTTTTGGTATAAACTTCTCAAGAAAGACGAAAGACTACGTAGCAACTGGAGTTGGTCGTGGGTGACCTTGAACCTGTTGATCTCTAAAACTAACCTCTCAAACAGTTGGATGCCACTACAGCAACAAATAAAGAATTGTCTTGTGCTTATATAATTATTACAGTATAAGAAATGTCAATTTCTTAGTCCACTAATGTTGTGAATAATGTGTGATGGAACGTGAATAAATACTTATATAATCTGTCTCTTCGGAAGAAATTGTTAGGGTATTATATAACCTGTACAATCTGAGGAATGTGTTATGCGTCCCTCTTTCTGTAGCGGCCACCGATAAGCTGAAAGAAGCCTTTCCTTTTTGCTCTATAGACATCTAAAACCATTAAACTACAGGCCACCTCGAAATGAGAAACAACATTATACAAATAATCACTCATTTATTATTTCTTATCATTTTAGTTTAAAAATTTTCAGTACCTAATGAGCTGTTGTAATCCACAAAAAAGTAACGCCTCCCGTCAAAATATGCCCGCTACAGGTCCGTTGCTTTTCCCGCACAAAACTAATGGACTGGAATTCACGAAGACTTGTGGGTCAAACATCACCTGTTGGCAAGCGATGTTCCTTAAATGTCAACATCATTACTAAAAGAATAACTTATAAGAGCTGAACATTTGCTCGAATCAGTATTCACTTGTAAATACGATAATTTACGAAAATTTGATGGTAATTACTCTGCATGACTATTTTTATTCTAAAATAATTGAAGCGCCGAAGTGCGAAAGGGTCCAAGTGCCTTCTGCCAAATTTTTCAGCAGGCCAATTTAAATGTTTAGACTTGAATAGTATTAAAGGAAAATGACTGAATTAAAGAAAAACATTTTTCTCTGATAACCTGTGATTAGATGAACACTTAGACCAAGTTTGTTGTGTAATGCAGTGTGCACTGCAGCAGTCATAGACATTCAAAATTTTAGAAAGCAGAAACTATGTAAGTCTCCCACACGTGTTACTTCAAAAGGGTGTACATATGTACCATGGGCCGATTTGATGTAGGAACTATATGACAGTCCCGATGGCACTTGCACCTGCTTCATATATCACTGGCCTTGGCACATAGACCTGTATAATACAAAAACACGAGTTTTCTATTTTTTGGCACTTAGACCCTTTTGCACTTCCACGCTTCAATTTACCATTAAGTAATTCGAGAGGGACAATCATAGAATTTCACGTTTGACCAGTTGAAAAAACAACGAACAGGTCGATTGAAAACGCTGCAAACGATTACAGAAAGGTTTATTAAACCCCATATGATTTAGTATATCATCAAAACTTAGCACTCCGCGCACCCCACAGCGCCAAGACCCCACAATTTCACGCTTTCTAGTAAACAAAAAGGTTGCAATAAGAAACGTAAAACAACAAATTTTGAGGGGGGTTAACATCATTCAGATAGGATCTTAGCACGAGTTCCCAGCTCCCTATTCCTTCAATTAAGAAATTATTTGTGAGTCAAGTTAAAAAAATAAATAAAAAACTAATTGATTCCCTACAAACAAAAGTTCCTGTCATGTAGCATGATCATATAAGCGAATTTTCGTAAATTATCGTGTTGGTATACTGTTAAATTATTAGGAAATTTGAGCTTTTTGAGAGTAAGAAAATTTTTAACTATTAATTTTATGGCAAAAAAGTATTCTAAATAGCAATCTCCTATTCATATATAGGTTTCGAATTTTTATCTATTATTGCAGTTTCTATCGATTTTTTTAGCAAGTTTTAATGAAATTTAAGTACATTTTTCAGCATAATTTTGTACATAAATTTTTTAATACTCAATTTTATAGTTGATTAACTTTATTCGAGTAATATTCTGCCAAAAAATATAAATTTAAAAAATTTTAATCGTTTTTAATGATTTATTTAGCACGTATTTGGAAATTTGACTAGGTAATTTAATATACTCAAAAATTGCTGGCCACGAACTTATTCCTTTGTTTGGAACGCTTGATTTTTTGGCGCAAACGAAATTTTTTTCTCAATCCTAGGGATAGTTATCGTCTGGAAGGACACGTATATAAATAAATACATAAATATAATATATTCATGTATTTATATTATAAATGAAAAAGGGTTAAACTCTAGGATTCGTTTCAGAATGCCTCAAAACGGATTTCAATGAAGACAGTTTTCGAAAAATTTGATTTTAAAATTTCCCGAGCCATTGCAATAACTTCATTTTCAACAAAAATTCGCTGAAATTCCAGCTTCATTGGAAGCATTGCAATGAAATTCGCTCAGGACCTAACTCAGATGATAAGAGAAACTTCAAATTGTATACTTATTTGAAGGCTCTCCACCACACGTTTCTACCATGACTACGTTTGCATGTCACGCCGTCCTGCGAAAAATTCGGTCCTGCAAAATTCAAATTACGGACCATCCTAAAGACATGTAACGTCAAAAACTACCTATTGATTGGGGGATTCGGTCAAATAAGACCTCCTGGAGTTGCAGTACGTTCATTGTTAGGGTCATCAGTTATTATCGTTCGATTTATTATGTAAATATCTCACAGTCCCTGGTGTCCGGCGGCTCATAAATTAGTATTAATCAGAGTTATATTCAAATGAGCTTCACAGTTCGCGCAACTGATCGCGACGGTCGTATAATGTTACAAAACTGTCTAAAACAGAATCCATCTCTAACGAGAGCTTCGTGAATTGAATAGTAAACAGAACAACCTCGAGGCTCGCAGCACATCACTGATAACTGACCTCAGTCGTGAAAAGACTATATTTTGAACTTTATTGTTGTTGGTTGAATAGATTTAGTTACAGGGTGGCTCCCAAATGGTAATTTTTAATTTCCCTAACCCTTCTCTTACCGAACTTCAGAAGTCCCTGTAAAAAAATATCAAATTTAAATTTTTGTTTGTTTGTTTTCTCGTCATTTTATTGTATTTTCAATGCTTCCAAAACAAAAATCGTATAATTTAAAGAAGGAAAAAAAAAATCCAGTCATGCAGCAAGACCCCATGAGCGAATTTTTGAAGAAATTTCGACATTTCAGTCGCTATTGATCTTAGGCTTAACGTTACTGACGGCCGAGTGGAGGGAGGCCTTGAGATTAACGTTACTGACGGCCGAGCGGAGCGAGGCCTTGGGTCTGCGTGCTAGTACGTACATAAATAGAACTTCTTCATAATTTCATGGCTGATATTTTCTAAGCCACAGTCAGTATTAAAGCTACATCAATTCCTAAAACAGTTGAGCGTAAAACATTAACGAGAGCGACCGAGAGAATCGGAGGACGGAATATTTCACAGAGTAAAATCATCAGTTGTGATTTACTTTTTTTTTATTTTTTATTTTTTTTATTTTTTATTTTTTTTTATATTTTTAACAAGCACCTACTACCTACGTTTTAAACAGCGTGGTTCTAGAATTGGTTATAAAGGGACACTTCCATAAGAGTAGTTCAATCTGAATTTGGACAATGTTTCATGCAAATATTACCGATTTTTACAACTAGCGAACGGCATTATTTCGATTTTTGACTGATTTTTCAACTTTGAAATTTTTGAAAACTTGATACATATTCTTATAGGATTCCGAATATACCACATGTTAGTATGCTGAAAAAATTATTTCGCACAACAAATCGCAAAAAACAGGCTATTTTGAAATTTTTGACTACATTTTTGAAAATTTCAACCCGAAGATGTAATCCGATCATGCTGGCCAACGAACTTGAACTTTCGTTTTGTGTCCTTAACATTTTAAAATTTGTTTGAAGTTTCTAGCACAATTCTACGGACAGTTATCGTCTGGAATGATACATACATACATACATACATACATACATACATACATACATACATACATACATACATACATACATAAAAAAATGCGTTAAACTTCAGGATATGATTCAGAATAGCCTGAAACGGATTTCTGCATAAAATTTTTTCAAAAATTCACATTCTACATATTTTGAGGCGAGAGCAATAGCTTAATTTTCTTCAAAAATTCGCTAACAGACTACTTATACGTTTATTTATATTTAATAATTTAATTGCCCTCGAAGTGCTCAAATATCAAAACAATTTAACCTAAATGTAATACGATAATTTACGGAAATTCATCCATATGATCATGCCGCATGACTTTTTATTTAATATTTTATGGTCTCTCAATTTGTCATCTGGTGCTTTTTGTTGGAGACCATTTTTCCTTAGATGGATTTCTTATCTCTGGGGATCATTTAAAATTTTCACCCGGCAGCAAAAAATGTCACGCTTTTTCTCACCTACTACCAATCGTTGCCAGAGAGAGTATAACTTCCTGATTTCCCATTCCACAAAAACCATTCGTTGGAAAATTGCTCAGTGAATTTATAACACATGACTCCACATTCCAATGGGCCAATTTTCCCCTCCTTAACCCTCCTGAGAAGTCCTAGCTTATGTATACAAACTAGTTTTGGGACTCTTACTGGATCAATCCATTGAAGGTTTTTTCTTCTTAGTTCAATACTCAGTTGCTTTGTCTTACAAATGGTTTACTTCAGGTGATGTAATTACCAGTCAAAACAATTGCATATCCATTCACTTTTTATGTGCGTGTAGCGTTGTTACTTTTGAACAGTTTAACCACAACTCTTAATAATTATTTTTGTCATTCGTATAACACACCTAGATGAAATAATATGACCTAGTATGATAAAGTATGCTATTGAAGTTTGATTGTTTAGGAGTTAAATATGCTTGAAAACGCTTTAAATTATCACACCAAGTTTTCATTTAAAAAAATCCCTGACATTTGGTGGTGTTTGCAAAATTCTCTTGACATTTCCCTGACGCGAAGAATTCCCTGATAATTCCAGGTTTTTACTGACTTTTGCAGTTGGGGGCCACCCTAAGGTAGCTTTAACCCGAACCAAAAATGAAATTTCCATCAAAATAGGTCCATTATTCTCGGAGTGTCAACCATTATTAGTTTTTCGCATGCGCAATGCCACATTGAACCAAATGTAATCAAATACAAAGAGTATCATCATAGACCCAACAAAATGCTTTGGCACCGCCTGGAAAATGCTTTGGCACCGCCTGATCATCCACTCTGTACAAGATCGAAGGAATCATGCGTGATAAATTTGCCACTCTACCGAACTACACTAGCGCAATTGAGTTATATATATAGGGGTATAATCTGTTTTAATAAGTTAAATATTGAAGAAAGGAAAAAACTAATGTTGAGCAAAAAATCAAAAATGATTACCTTAAAAAATATCTACCTTAATAAACTATAGAGAAGTGTGTTTTATGTTACATTACGCTACAACAAAAAAGTGACTACAGCTTAAGGTTATTACTAAGAATTACTAACAGAATGAACTAACAGCAACTCATTTCCCAACGCGAGCTAATGCAGCTCATATGGGAATATCTACTTTTCCTACCTATTTGATGTTGAACAAAAAATGTTTTTGGAAACTTTCTTGTTTATATAGTTAGTAACCACTTTTGTATCTTGATGGAAATGAATATAATAAAAAAAAAAAAATTTAAAAAAAGTTTGAACAAAATTGGACAGATAGATAATGAGAAATCAACGGTATTAGAAATTCACCTTTGCGCATGCGCACAGACTACTATTAATCCAACGGCAATGAAATTTATATACGAGACCGTCTAGGAAGTAATCCGCACAATCCCTGAAAATTACATAAAAACCGGTCCATTAATCTCGGAGTTTTGTCTGTGTAAATCAATTTTAGTTTCGCGCATGCGTAACAGCTAATAATCCAAAAATCACGGTATAATCCAAGTCACCACAAGTCACGAGGAATCGACAATATGTATGGTAAATTTACGAATGCGCATGCGCATAGACTTCTATTGATCGGACTTCTCAAAGCCCTGAGGAACTTTCGTGTACCTGCTTATCTGTACCACATTCTCAAGGGGAGATTGTGAGATTGGTGAGTAGGAGAGATTGCACCGAAGACCATCGTCAACAAAATGGTAGCCAAGAAGAATAACTGGGACGCGGTGGCAACGTACATTTTTGCGGTCCTAAAAACCACGGAGCAGGATAGATCCTGGGAAAAATGAAGGCATAAAGAAAGAGATGAGGAGCCAGAATGACCAAAAAAAAGTCCAGTCATGCAGCATGACCCCATGAGCGAACTTTTGAAGAAATCTTCGACATTTCAGTCGCTATTGATCGTGTAGAGAAATTTTAGTTTATAATTTTGATAGACAAACATGATACTATCTACATTTTAAACAGCATGGTTCTAGGATTGGTTGTACAGGGATACTTCCATAAGAGTAGTTCAATCTGAATTTGGACAATGTTTCATGCAAATATTACCGATTTTTACAACTAGCGAACGGCATTATTTCGATTTTTGACTGATTTTTACACTTTAAAATTTTTGAAAACGTGATACATATTCTAATAGGAAATTGTACGCTGATTCCGAATATACCACATATTAGTGGTACACTTCTCTATAAGAAGAGGGAGTGGTGGTTTTTACTTGAGTATGCCCAAAAAGGAGAGTCCAACACTGTTGAGGAGCACAGTCACTCCTCTTCGTTCATAAAGAATTTTCCCCACTCCAAAAAAAAAAAAAAAAAAAAAAAAAAAAAAAAATCTCCGATGGTGAATGTATTGCAAAGTAAGCCTACAAGCCTATAGCTATCTAAAATACCATTATGAAAGACTGCAACTTTACAGATATAGAAAGTGGTTCAGCCAAGCTTATGGCAACAAAGACAGATAAAAGAATCAGACCGAACGGGATGAAATAAAGAGAATACGCGGATCGGTTCAGCGAAGGTCTGGAGGCAGAAAGATATTGCCAAGGAATAACTAGGGAACCGCCCCACGTTTTCCGAGGATTCCACTCGCGTAATGGGGTTTGTTGAAAACCCTCCATTTCAACAGTATTTATTGTTCCTCGGCTCTGTTCGGAAAATAGACAATTATTTGTTGGAAGCCCCTAATATCTGCGTAACATTTTGGAAAAAAAAAAAAACTACGTTCTCCGAAAATCAGATGTTAACCCTCTCAACAAATAACCTAACAAACAAATTGACCTCTCAGCAATCAACTACCTACATCCTATATCTTGTGATCCTCCCAGTTTAGTGCTTCCCCATCTAGTGTAAGGTGTTATTAACCTTAAATCTAGTGGCCACTGGTGTGATTTCAAGTTGGATCATCACTCCAGTGTGCATAACCTGGAGAGACATTGGGAAGTACCATATATATATTGCAACTTTCAACATATAACTGGTGATTGATTTATATTTCCTATTTCCACCTTTGGCATTGGGAACCATCTTGGAGTCTTCATAGAACTTCCACCTGGAACTTGGACCTTTGATCGCCATCCCACAATATCCATAACAGAGACTCTCTCAATTCACTCCACTATTTGTGAACAACAATAAAATCAGACTTATCACTTGATAAGATATCTATACATTTGTCATTTGACTTGTTAATAGGGAGCTCCTCTTTAAGTAGTTGGTTATTCACCATTTACTTAATAAACCTGTCGGTTATTTACAATTTTCTTAATAAACCTGCTTTGGTTTTTGGTGTTGGAAAACAGGAATCATTTTTGAACTTTACCCTTTCTGCACCAAACATTTTGTGTATACTACTATTTCTGAGGGCTGTAGGTATACAGTGTCTGCCAGACACTGACCTCTTAAAATAACCACTTATGAACGAATTTCAGGGTTTAATGGCGAACGGGTCAGAAAATGAAAGGTATTAAGACTGAACATTTTTAAATCATAATATATATTATCTCTTCATTTTTGAATTGTAGAAGAATCATGAAATCCACTATATGCCCAAATGTATTTTGACATATGCATTTTTCACTTAGAATCGGTGAACTCTACTAGGAATAGGCATTGTAACAGTAAACGTTAACTCAATCATTCTAAACATTCTTGCGCAAAGAAAAATAAATATTATTTTTACGGAAAATATTAAAAGTTACTGACAATAGGAACTAAAGCTACAGAAGGTGAAGAATGTCTTTCATGTAGGTAGAATCTTTCGTTGGTAAAATCTCAAATCAACAACCGGAAGAACATACATCTCCTGTGAGAATTCTAGAAAAACAGGAACTTTACATTTTATGCAAACTCGTAAGTCGTAACAATGTTCTATAAGTATGGGTATTTACTACATTTCTACTTTTTATCCAGCTCGTCCTAGTAATATGAATTTCAGGAGGATGATCTAGTTAGTGCCATTTCAGAGATTATTTTGCGCGAATCAGATTGCAGAGTAGTTGACTCGAGGTGATCTTGCAAATGTGGTTTTACTAGGAACAGCACAATCTCTTCAATGAAGCGAAAGTTATCTGTTCCTGGATATTCAAAAGCATAAGTACCTACAGGATAAAGCTGTTAATTACTGATATATTCAGTATTCGACAGAACATAGACACTGGCCATCGATAAGTTTGTCGACTTACTGACTGCACACTTTTGTTCGATGCTAGAAGTAGTTCATCTTGGTCATGTTTTCTTCGTCATTCCATCCCCTTCAGAGGTGCGTAAAGGAATGGAAACGGTCTGATTCATTATCGTGTTTTGAGGGGTTAGTAGGGTCAAGTCTGGTGTAAACCAATAAAACACGATCCGGGTTCACGATTTCGATTCGGGAGGAATTCAGGAGGAATTCCTTTGATATTTTTCACTTTTTTCGCGGTACCCATAATCATAAGCCCTCTTCCCTTCAATGCGTTAGCTTTGTCAAATATCACTCAGCGATGTTTGTGGGTATACAATGTACAGGAGACACCCAAAGTTTTCTTGTGGCAGTGTATACAGTGTGTGTGGGACACCACATTTTTAACTGATGAATTTATAATATTTACTCCAACAGGTTGGGAACACAACTGAAGGTCGCTTTCCGCTCCCAAGGAGAGGGGGAGCAGGTACAGAGAATCTTTAATGTACAGCCTAAAGTAGTGCTGCACAATTTGCTGGACAATTTTGGTGGGTTTCTGCGAGACAATGGATACACATGGAGGGTTAACATGAATATATTTTTGGCTTGGAGGTCATTTCTTGATTATTGACTAACCATGAAATTCAGTCACGAAATTGAACGAGATGTTCTCGAACAATCAAGTCGAGTCACGAGACTCTAGACCCTGACTTGCTCTTTAGTTCGACTACCCACCGCGTGGCATTTCCAGCGCTCCAGTCGCCATGAGATTTTACACAGATCAGTTTTGGTTTATTATTTCCAATAATAAGCCTATGTGATCGTATAGCAAACAATTTTTATAACCCCCCCCCCCCCCCCCCCCCCCCCCCCTCAAACTTTGTCACTTTACGTTTCAAGGTGAGTAGAATCCAAATTTGAAATGTCTGTCCGCCCGCCGTCCGCCGTTCGCCGTCCGGGCCATAAAAGGCCTAAGAATTGACTTAAAAAACCCGTTCTTGCGCAGATAGAATCCATTTGGGGTCTAGTTGGTCCTAACGTTTAACCATCCCGATCGCTATACTCGCATAGATGCTATGGGCCAAAAACGAGCGAAAAAGTGTATTTTTCGAGACTTTGAGTGTTAGACACGCACGTGCGCACGCCTGGCACGCTTGGCAGGGGGTCACGGTGGGTGGTGAGTGGGGTGAGCGGGGGGTGGAGTGAGAGGAAGAACAGAGGTGGATACTAGAAAAGAGACTGGCGAAAGCCCCAGAGCATGCTGGTTACTATAGCTGGCTATCTGATTCAGAAATAATAAACCATTATGTAATAATTTGTAGCGTTTTTTGCTTAGATCATGGTCTGGATCCTCGCTACGCTCGCATCTCAAAAACACACAACATCAAGTAGTCAATCCCTTAGTAAAAATTCTGATTAGTTGGTCAGGGTCTAGAGTCTTGTGACTCAACTTGATTGTTCGAGAACGTCTCGTCAAAAAAGACCAGCCAAAAAAGGCATAAATCCCCATGATAATATCCGCGTCCCAAACTATTTCCACTTATAAATATCAATTAGCTGAGAAAATGTTACGTTCTCAGTTTCCGCCTCACAAAAATTATTCAGCACTCAACGGGCTGAACTCAGCAACTCTCGACCAAAACACATAGAATGCAGAATATCTTCTGCAGCGGAAATTTCGTCTACTAGCTACCATAGTATAAATCTCATGATAAATTTTAATTACATTCCTACATAAATTATAATTACATTCTCATTTATCCCGTGATGCTGAATAAATAAAAACGTTACCTCCTGTTGAATGATGTTTTAAAGTGGTCAAATATGAAATCAACCTGGTCATCTGAGTGAGCTTTGAGGCTGAAGCGTGTACCTATTATGGTTTTTAATATACTAGCTGACGCGGCCTAACATATTATTATTCGTACAGTCATGGTTACAAATAACAATAATTTATTTATTAAAATTAATTATATAAATAAGACGAAGAAAACTTTAAATGAATAATAAAGTAAAACGTATAAAGAGTGAATACGGGTATTTAAGGGATTATAATTTTGATTCTAATGGTGCAATTCATTTTGTAAACAATACCTGTTAATCGTAAGCTGTTCTTCTTGCTTCTCATTTTCTTCTATGCCCTTTTAACAGACCCTATTACGTCACTTATAAGAGGTGTCTTTGAATTAGCTTCTGTTGATGTATTGACCAACCTTTCGGAGACGTTGAAAGATACAACGAACACTGAAATGGTTCATGGAGAAATACCATGAACCATCGTTTCTCGATCTCCCACAGACTCAAACAGGTATGTTTGGACCAGCTGGTGGCATCAGTAAGAAGGGGAGCATACCCTTGTAAGTTTAACTGGGCGGCGCATATTAAATAAATTAATGTGCTGCATTGGGTTCGGGGGTGTCGGGGATAGACTAGACTACAAGGAGTTGCAAGAAGAGCGGAGTTCTATGGTTAGTTGTTATAGAAGGAATCTATTTTATGAGGATTTAGGGAGAATGTACCGCTCTTCTTATAACACATTGCACAAATATTTAAAGTTTACCTACAACGATCCAGAGGGTTACTTAAACTGAGATGCGCCTGTGTTGGATAAACGGATTTTTGCGCAGCTCAGATTAGCCAATTCAAGAACTATAAAAGCATGGATTAGGGGAGAAAACTATGAAATTGATCAGGTAAAAGCGCGTGATTTGTGTAACTTAGGAAAAGAAGAAACTCTATTTCATGTTTTCTGATTTTGCCCAGAATTATCTCATCAAACGGATTAGGTTTTTTGGTTTGAGAAGGTTGAGTAGGGAGCATGTAATAAAAGATTTATTATCGGGCAGAAGTAGTGGGGAGACTAAAATGGTTAGCTAATTTTTTCTATCATACCTATATAAATGTAGGTTTAAAGAAGATTTTAGAAGAGGCTGGTTTTGATACCGAGAGAAGTTACAAGACAAGTTATTTTATTATAATTTTATTTATTTATTTTTTCAAATATAAGGTAGGTTCATTGTTAATTTCTAGCCTGATTACCGTTTAATTGTTTGTCAGTCGGGTGCATCTCTCAATTCTTACTAAAGAAGGTGACCGTACTCGTGCTCGTGGTAATGAAGTACCTGATATTAATTATGATTTTGTAAAATGGAAATGGTCCCATGCATTGAATAGGCACATTGCTTTGTCAATGAAGAGTTTTTTTCATTTCCTTTCATTTCGATGTCAAAGAGAAGCTCCCTAACAAATTTCAAATTCCTAGGGTGAACAGGAGATAATATTTAGCTCTTGTTAAGATTGCTGCAGTTAATAAGGCATTTTTAATATCAACTTTTGATTATCTATCTTTACGAATAGAAAATGCTCGGCTCGACCCACCAAAATCGTTTTGGTATCATTGAATTTGTTATCCCTTTACGCCTGAAACCCACCACGATGTTATATGTCGTCTATTGTTTATTTAAAAACAGTCTTGCAACATGATCATATGAGCGAATTTTCGTAAATTATCGTACTATATTATGTTACATCGTTTTGAAATTTGATAAATCCTCCAAACCTGAGATAACCTCCAATTTATTGGCAAACAAACTCGTTCTAAATAATATCTTGCTTTTCAAAAAAGATTTTGGATTTTCACCATTTTTTGTCAACTTTTTAGCAATATTAATGGAAATAAAGTATATTTTTCAGCATAATATGGTAAATAAATTTTTTAATGTTCTAGTTCATTGTTGATTAACTTCTTTTGACTACAAGTCTGATAAAAAATTTGAATTTGACGATTTTTGGCCGTTTTTAGCCATTTTTAGTGATTTTTTAGTACATTTTTCAAAATTTGACCAATTTCATGTGCTCAAAAAGTGCTGGCCTGCGAACTCATCCTTTCGTTTCGAATGCTTGATTTTTGGCGCAAGAACGGAATTTTTATCTCAATTCTAAGGAAAGTGATCGTTTGGATTGACACACACACACACACACATATCACAAATATATAATAAGCGTTTAACTCTAGGATTCGTTCAGAATACCTCAAAACGGATTTCAACGAAGAAAATATTAAATTCAATAAAAAAAGTGGTTGTTGTTTCGGTCTAATGACATTGTCGGGGTGAATCAGTTATTGTTGAATTAGGCATTTAGAATGAGGCAAGGCAAACGCGGTTTTTCTATAAAATAGTAATTTTAAGGCTGAAAGGGGTGAATTGCAAAATTTCAATAAAGCCTATCTTTCTCCCAGGTGTTCAAAGGCCGAAAAAACATTTCAAAAAATTTGATATTAAAATGTTTTGGAGCCATTGCAATAGCTTCATTTTCTACGAAAATTCGCTAAAAAGTTGTTTCTCATTTTTTCATCATCTCTAATACCTACCCTGAGCAGTTCGTTGTCGGTACTTCTTTCTAATTTTATCAATTTCTTTTATGTTTGAATTTCTTCTCTTACGTTCACTTGCCAGTTTCATTTATGTCGTAAATTATTTTTTCGTTCCAGCTACAAGGTGGATTCTATCTTAGCGATCAAGCAACATGGAAACGCCTGCTATGGAGCGGGTTATGTCACCTAATGAAGAGAGTGCATTCACCAGAACTTATTTCGGCCTTGGAGTGCAGAATGCACCTCAACAATTTCTCAGCATTTCTTCAGACGATGGGTGGGTACAGATTTATTTATTACCTACAATTTACGGGATAATTAACATCTCTTTACTAAAACTAAAATACAATCAACCTAAATGAGAACGAATTCACACGAAATAGAAATAACATAGCAACTATAATAAAGAAAATAGACGATAATATATTTCAGTATATATATATATAATAGATTTATACAGGGAAAGCTAAATTTTTAATTAAGTGTTCACTTGGGAGGTTGGGAGGGTTTTCAACTAGTATAAACAACGTGGATCAAAATGAAGATATCCTGAAGAATTTGTGAAAGTGAAGCTGTAGTTACGTCGACCATGTGGGGACGGGACACTATTCCGTGTTGATCGAAACGGCACTCTAAAGTTCAAAAGAGCCAATAAGGAGGGAGCATCAAACTCATTTTGGACGATTTTTGATAACGTAATCAAATCAGCTTGACGTCGCCTTTGCTCAAGGGTGCCCAAATTTAAAATACGTCTCATTCCCTCGGCATCAAACTCGTCCAGTGCGTCTGTCTTCAGATAAGCAATTCTGAAACTTGTTTTGCACTCGCTCAATGGTACGGATGTGAGTGATATTTATTATTTCCGATGCGAATTCCAGATGACTGCAGACTAAAGAGCAATACAGAACCTTCAAGGAAGCCCAACACCCGAAATATAAAACTGTTTTTGTGATAATTTTTTTTTTTTTTTTTTTTTTTTAACAATTAGAATCTTTTTATTTATAGAAAGGTGGTAAGAAAATTCTTGTAAAAGAGTGAAACTTGAGACTCCGTTGACGTTCTACGTGGTGTTTGGTATTTTTTTAAATTGCAGTCGCGCTGCTGCGCCATCGTAGAAACCGATTAGTCCTTCACAGCTTCTCCAGCGTTTTCGGGCTCCATGCACGCACATGCTTGATGCACGCAAAATTGCAAAAGCCAATCTCGCGCGAATCCATCCGCGCACTACACTTTGCGGTTGTTCCCATCGATCACTCAGTCGCTCAGCCAACACTTTCAGAAAACTCACCATCTGTGGTGCAAAATGGGCATCAACCGAACAGACCAGTGGGGTGAATAGATCGTCTATCTTCACAAGCTGCCATGTATTTTCTTTTCTTTTCTTCTTCTGCAGCAGCAAAAATGGATGCAACAGGACGGGAAACGTAAGAGGGAGCGTCTGTGTCTGTGACACGTACGTCAAATGACGCCTCCCTCTGTGGTTCCCACACCCCTCTGCATACCGAATCCCCTTTGAGGCCTGGTGATTGATCAGTGGCCTCTATGATAATCGGCTCCTTTACACAGTTTCCCGATGCTTCTCTCATGAGCTCTCCTAAGAGATTCCTAACTTCATTATGTCGCCGAGTGATTAGCCCTCCCGTTTCACAGCTTAATGCGTGTTCCAAGCTGAAAGTTTGTGAACAAGAAGTCGTATCTCACTGCCACTGCATCTCTGAATTCTGAAGGAGAGAGGTCAAAATTATGCTTTCTGAGGGGTAGTACTGAGAGCCACCTTGATAATTTTGTGATAATTTATCATTTACATTTTCCACACGAATATGAATATCTACAAAAACATCCCATGATAGTTGCTATTACGGTGAATATTCCTATTTATTGCATAATGTCTACAGAATTAAAATTTTTTGACCCTCTTCCACCAATCACTGCGAAAATGCAACTAAATAATCCCCGTTAACTTTAGGATGCTCCAAATACGAACGTCGCTATATACTTCGATCCTAAGGATTTTGAAGGAAAAAGTTCATAATAACCTATACAATAGTGGGAAATAATAGAAATAAAATTCGACTGCTATTGAATGGAAAAATGACAATTTTTAGACTAACTAATCGCCTTTTATGATAGAGCTATAATTCAATAATCTACTCCGTTTCATTTAGGAATCAGGAAGGACTCTATTTCACTCGACTATTCACATTGAGGGTCAATATTAAAATAAAACTCGCAGTTTTAAACCATGCATCGGAAAATAAATGAATAAAAATCAATATTTGCAGAGGTTTGTGGAATGAACAAAACTTCAAATTCAACATTAAACTAGTGCCCTCCGCCAGTATTTAGTGGTCGGAAAAAAAAAAAAAAAAAAAAAAAAAAAAAAAAAAAAAAGCTTTTAGTTTCGAGATTTGACAAGCCAGTAATCAGAACTTTTATTTTTTTTTTTTTTTTTTTTTTTTTTTTTTTTTTTTTTTTTTTTTTTTTTTTTTTTTTTTTTTTGGCCAACTGTTCAGTTATACCACTCTTAACACTTTCTACTTTTTAATACCCAATTTCAGGTATGAAGAGATGAATTAATTGAAAATTAATATTCAAAAAAATTTTTTGAAATTAGACAAATTTAATGTGCTCAAAAAGTGCTGGCCAACGAACTCATCCTTCCGTTTGGAAAGCTTGATTTTTTGGCGCAAGAACGGAATTTTTATCTCAATCTTAAGGAGAGTTATCGTCTGGTATATATATATGAAAAAGCGTTAAACTCTAGGATTCGTTTCTAAATGCCTCAAAACGGATTTCAATGAAGAAATTTTTCGAAAAGTATTTATTTTAAAAATTTTTGGGTCATTGCAATTGTTCATTTTCTACAAAAATTCGATAAAACCTAAAACCGTACAAAATTTTCCAAAAATTATAATTAATTTATTATTTTAAAAAATCATAATTTATGTCTTTGCAACCACGAACTCCATTCTAGAATCCATGAAATGTTACCACCTCTATACATCATAAATTTATTGATCTGAAACTATTTTATTAATTATGCAAAGTACCGATTTATGTATATATTACGTATACATTGTGAATTCCTATACACACATCATTACTCAAGGTGTGGCCTTATTCCAGAACGGAAACATTCCATTCTCTAGAAGAGGAACCAACAACCACCGATCATGAAGAGTTTGAGGAGCCAAACGAATCGGGCCCTTCAGACATCTTTGATTCACAACCTGCGATGAAATTTGTGGAAGAAGAGAAAGAAAACCGTGGAAGGTGATGATGAATGACAAAACTCTTTAATTTATATCTTAACCGGATACTTAATTGAGTACACCATATAAAATTACATCGGAGACATTTAATTATAGACACAATTGTTTATCAGATATTGGACATAATGCATTTGTTTTGTTTTTGAGGGTAGATTAAAAATAATAAGAATCTCTAGGCACCTTCGATAGTCTGGAATCACTCATCACTGTATCGGTAAGCACCCGATTGTCACTATCTGACAAGTATCAACTTCGTACACTTCAACCGGTTGCTACCTGGTGTGAACCCCAATAGGTTTCCTTTGATGCTGGATGTCCAGGTTTTTAGTGGCAGCAAGAACATGGAGTAGCACTGGTGGGCCAACATGTAAATCCGATACTTAAGTCCACAACAGAGCTCATAAGAGTGGTGGCCTGCAATTTTATTCATGGCCATAAACGTGTCATGGCGCGTGATGTGGTTCAGGAAAAGTGTCATGGGGTTAGATAGGTATTAAACGTGGACATCTTGACAAGAATTCTCTGGTATTTGAGGGGATGAGGTCAACACCCGTCAAAAATCACGTGTCTTTTTAACCAATTTATTTTCAGGTTGCCGGATCCTTAATTGTTGATCGGTTCGTTTCTTGTTGGGCTAAAAATAAATTCTGAAGCCGCGTACTCAGTAAAAACCAATCATTTACGCTATAATCTTACACTTTGGATTTTTTTCGTAACTTCAAGATTCCTGAAATTTCGTTGATGAAATTTTGATTTACAATTCGGCGTCTTTAAGACAGGAATACTGAATTCATTCTCGTTCACGGCATAAAAATCGTTCAAACTGGGGAGGAGAAAAACGATACTTCGTTTGAGGTCATTTTGAAGCACAACGTAGTGGGCGTTTTTGGAACTAATCCCGGGATGATTGGCCTTAAACTGAATCAAATTTCACCATTGAATATAAATCTAAAAATAGAAAGGAAATACCAAAAATCTTGAAAAATTAAATAAATCGAGGGAGGACTCGTTGAACTGGGCCATCCTGTATGAAGAAATGTACATGAACCTGCAGCGAAAACTATTATCTGTAGACATAACACTGGCATAGCGCCCCCAAATACTGATTGAATTAAATTTCACAGCCCATGGCCTGAATATTTTCAAACACATGCTAAATATTTCTTGTTCCAATTTTCTAGGGATTCGAATGAAACATACACTATCCTTTTTAATAATAATACCGATCTTGAGCGTTTAACGGATCCAAAACTTGATGCTGGAACTGATGTTATCGATCAAGGAGGAAACAATTTAAAGAATGAGGAGATGATTGGAAGGCCTTCCCCCAGGTAAACCATAGGGTAGATTCTGTCTAACTATATCTAAGTATATATGTACAAGTACATAATATGTACACGATAAAACATGTTATCATACATAACATGTATTGGATATTTCCATTCCACCTTGTTCCATAATTATGACGACATAGCACTCTCTATGGAGCCTCATCTCAAGAGTTGGAGCCAGACGGCATCCTATAATGGCTCAACCTCTTCAAAAGTATTTGTTCCAAGTAGAGTGAAACAAGGGTCGGTTTTTGACCCATTTTTATTTGTTATATTTATTTTCTCTCTCGATTTGATCCCATAAGTTCATATCACCTCCATTTCTTCTGAAGCATCGTCGGACGCCGTTCATGAAAATTTGAATGTAAGCAGTGCCGTAAATGATCGATGGTGCCTGGCCAACTTTGGGATAAGCTGGAACAGGGATAAGCTGCAGTGCTTGGATTTTGCTTTGAGTGGGCCACTGAAGGGCAACATCACAAAAACTTCCCAGGACTCCATATTGTAAATAGACTATCATAGAGTGCTCTTGTCCAGTAATTGATTCATAAGTTTGCAGCTTCCATCTATGTACCTACATATTACGCAGACTGGCATTCCCCGTATTTGGCTTGTTTCGTTAGCCGTGCTTCGTACTGTAGGCAACTCTGGGGAGATTCTTGCCACATTGGAGATTTTCAAGCTACAAGAGAAGGTCATCTGGATTAGGATGTCGAAATGGTGAGAATCTTGTAGAGGACATCTTATGAGACTTGGAATTCTTACACTGACATGTATCTTCGTTCTGGAATGCCTATCGTACACCAAGCCACACCTAAAATCTCTTGAGACTGGATCAGATATTCATGGATACGTTACAAGACAATGTCTGAACCTGTGGTCCCCAGGAATTTCCTTCAACACTTCCATACTTACGAATCCAATATGATTTGGTGTTCGTTTGTTCAACTACCTTTCAATCACTTATAGATTGCAAACTATGAGACACCCATGTTTTTACTTCCTCACTACTGAAGGTCGGGAAGCTTTGTGTTCGTGATTGAAGTCTTACAATTTTAGTCTTCTAAAATCAGAATTTCCACTTGCTTTTTGCGTTTCAGAGCTTGCTGATCAATTTTGATTCCGTGTCTGTCTGTCTGTGGTAGATCCCTGTCACGCTCAAAACTATAACAAGTTTCAGTCCCATTCCGATGAAATTTTCAGGGATGAGCTTCTAGACCGTCCCATATAATTTTCAATATCATCAAATCAACAATATCGTTTACGCATGTGAATTTCCAATAGCTTTTCTAATATTTCTCATCATCTGTTGGTCCGATTTCGTTCAAACTTGGTAGGTAATTGGGTATATGTTCTGGAAAAATCCCCTATGAATTAAATCGCGATTGGTAGAGTGATAAACATTGCACATGCGCGAAACTAATATCAATTGACAAGCAAAATTCCGAGTCTAATGGAACGATTTTGATGAAATTTTCGGGGATTGTGCGGGATAGCTTCTAGGCGGTCCCCTATAACTTTCATAGCCGTCACATAAATAGTAGTCTGTACGCATACGCAAATATTAATTTATTATAACATCGATTCCTTATCATCTATTAGTCCGAAATCGTTCAAACTCGGGAATTAGATAGATATATGTTTTAGGAACGTTTCCTATGAATTATATCACGATTGGTGGAGCAATAACTATAATAGATCATGCACAAAACTAAAATTGATCGACACAGACAAAACTCCAAGACTAATGCACCGATTTTTAGGATATTTTCAAGGATTGTGGTTCAGCTCCTAGAAGTTCCCCTATAAATTTCATTGCCGTTGGAGGAATTAGAGTCTGTGCGCATGCACAAACGTTAATTTTCTGTAACGTCGACTTATTAATCATTCCGACTCGTACTTTGTTCTTCAACTAATTCTATACGCCCATATTAGACGTCCATTAGCTTCGTCCGTGTGAGGAAGCTATACTGCTCACCCGACTTGGCAGACGTTTTTTGATTGGGTTTGTTTGCTGAAATGAACTTGAATTTGTTGATATACGTAGAAGTTATATAGGTAGTTGTTTTTGTTATATTTACATATATTGTGTTCTGACGTTTGTATTGGCTTGTGTAGGCGTTCACAAATAAATAAAACAATGGTTGATTAAAATGCTGATTGAAATAATTGCCACAGCCCACGGGCTGAATATTTTCAAATACATGTTAAGCAAATATTTCTTATTCAAATTGCCTAGGGATTCGAATGAAACAAACGCTGGTCTTCCTAATAATAATCCAGATCCTGAGTATTTTACTGATCCGAAACTTGATGCTGGGAATGGTGCTATCGATCAAGGAGGAAACTATTTGAAGATTGGGGAGGTGAATGGAAGGCCTTCCCCCAGGTAAACACCAAAAACCAAAATTTTTCAAATTCGATTTTCTCGAAACTACAATATTTGACTTAGTGAATTTCACTTTTAAGCCGACGATATAAAGTTCTATAGTAGTTTTTTGTTATATTTACATATATTGTGTTCTGACGTTTGTATTTGCTTTTTTAGGCCTTTACAAATAGATAAAACAATGAATGATTGAATTAAATTTCACAGCCCACGGGCTGAATATTTTCGAATATATGATAAATATTTCTTGTTCTAATTTTCTAGGGATTCGAATGAAACCTACACACTCCGTTTTAATAATAACACCAATCTTGAGCATTTCACTGATCCGAAACTTGATGCTGGAAATGGTGTTATCGATCAGGGAGGAAACAATTCAAAGAATGAGGATGTGATTGGAAGGCCTTCCCCTAGGTAAACCATAAGCTAGATTCTGCCTTACTATTAGTTACATATTATATTATAATATGTACGTAAATAATACTTTTTAACATCCATAAGGTTATACTATATTTTCAAGGCACTCCGCCTTGTCCCATATGACTTCAATGACTCTTTATGGAGTCTCATCTCAAGGGTTGGAACCAGACGACATTTTATAATGGTTCAACCTCTTCAAAAATGGTCATTACTTGTGGAGTGTAACAAGGTTCTGTTCTTTACCCAACTTTATTTGTGCTATTTATTTCCCCTATCAATTTGACCCCATAAGTTTATATCACCTCCATTTCTCCTGAAGCATCGACGTTCGTGCCTGGCCAACTCTCTGATTTTAAACAGAGATAATCTGCAGTGGTTGGATTTAGCTCTAAATGAGCCACTCACGGGCGACATCACGTAAGCTCCCCAAGACCCCACATTGAAAATATACAATCAAAGAGTGCATGTCCAGTAATTTTTTAATTATTTATAATAATGCATTTATTTATCCAAACATTATACAATGAAAATATGTGACACAATGCTCTCATCCCCCTTTAAGTAAAACTTGCGCACATAATCATATATCCACACCTAATGTACGATTGGTCCTCATAATCTCAAATTGTTACACTTCCATAAGTAGGTATCTACGTTCATCTACTGGCAGCTAATTAAACAATTTACAACCCCTGTATGCGACTGAGCTCTGACCACTGCTAGTCGAAGGGAATTTGAACATATTCAAGTTCACTAATTCTAGTATTACATTCTGCTATGAATTCAATTCTTTTATTTTCTATTTCTTTGTAGACTTTAATAAGCGTAAGACGATCTCTAAGCTCTCTGATCGTATTTACTTTAAAATACCTAAATGGATGTTCAGCCGGGTACCTTCTCTTTTCTCCAGTAACACTTTGAATATTATAGAGTCCATTAAGGTTGAAATGCAACCACCCCACCTAATGATGACTTAGACCATCAAAGATCGTGTCATTGCGAAATAAAACTTCCTTCTCATTTCAAGAGCCAAAACATTTTGAATTTTACAAAAAATATTAATTAGATTAAGAAGCCTCCTTAATGTCAGTATATTCACTTGCTTATTCCATTTCAAAACTTGTTCAATTTCTACAATTGCACTATCTATTTAGGTGATGGTCCGGCAGTTGAAATTCGTACTACGGCCACACGCTGTGAAATGACACTTCATATTAGAGAGTTCCTAGAGATCCGTCGGTCTCAATACGGCGTGCGGTAACGAGAAACATTACCGCACCTTAAAGTCACGTCAAGTCCTTAACGGATCTAGTTGTAACGCTAAATCCAAGAAAGGAGGAAATTATCCCTAGGAGGTTATTTGAGTCCACGGAAGGAGGTTTATTTTAGACGATTACGTTTTTTACGTATCTGTACGGATGGATGCGTCACCATAACTTATTGCGTCAGAGTTACGGCGCTGGATTGTCAATACCGCACGGCGTATCGTTTCACTGATCTACTAGGAACCCTCTATTATCTTATTTGGGAACAGTCACATTTCTAAAAGAAAACGCAATTACGTTATTTTGTCAGCATTGAACATCATTCCGATACTATGGATACTACTGGTCAAAGTCGTTATGCGTGTTTCAGCATTAGTCACCGTTTGTTGACATTCATCTCCTGACACAATTAGGATGATAACATCGGCATAAGATAGCGCAACACCTTCTATATTCTCCTTTAAAAGTTTGTTGATGTAGATAATAAAGTAGATACTGCCTAATACCGCCCCTTGGGGAATACCGATTCTACATAGCCTACCCTCACTTATATAATTACTCATTTAAATTCATAAATCGATTCCTAAGTCGGCCTCTTCCAACTACATGTTACGCAGACTGGCATTCCCGGTGTGCCCCGACGTAATGCGAATATTTTTCCTATTGGTTAGCTGTGATTCGTAATT
The DNA here is from genome assembly GCA_030762985.1 of Adelphocoris suturalis. Taxonomy (NCBI): domain Eukaryota; kingdom Metazoa; phylum Arthropoda; class Insecta; order Hemiptera; family Miridae; genus Adelphocoris; species Adelphocoris suturalis. Next base: position 12,285,108 of record CM061046.1, read on the forward strand.
TTTTTTTTAATTGTTAAGGTTTAAGCCGCATCTCAACCAGAAGGGTCATTAGCGGCATTGAACAAGGTGTCCAAAGGGACACTGGAAGTGGCACGATTCTAAGGGGAGCCATGTTGCCATCCTTGACTAAAAAGGAGCGCCATTATGGTCTCCACTGGCAACTCGGAGGGGAAAAAATGAGGGGTATAGTGATGACCACTGTTTAGCCTCAAAGTGGATTTTATACAACTAAGGCTAGATGTAAAATAAAGAAATAACTATAGGCATGCTATTATATACAATTAGCAAAGTGAAATAAAACTGCGACTAGATGTATATAAATATATCACAGATCAGATATCACAGTTCGTAGTAGAGCTCAGCGGCTTTCAGGTACAACAACAGGGATCGGACCTTGATAAACGTCAACCCACTGAGGGGGCTGATGCTGGACTCGGAGGTCCACAAGGGCTGGGCAGTCCTCCAGAAAGTGGCGGATGGACAGATCACCCCCACACCTCCCACACACAACATCTCGAGCTTCTGCACTAAGCAGGTGTCTGCGAGTAAGATGGGTATGGCCAGTGGCAACTCGGTTACTTTTGTACTGTAGACAACTCTTGGGAGATTCTTGTCACATTGGAGATTTTCAAGCTACAAAATAAGGCCATTTGGACTATCGGGATGTTGAAATGGGGAGAATCTTGTAGAGGACATCTTATGAAACTTGGAGTTCTTACACTTCCACGTATTTTCGTTCTGAAATGCCTTTCTTACACGTCACACCTAAAATTTCTTGAGACTGGATCAGATTTTCATGGATACGATACAAGACAACGTCTGGGCCTGCGGTCCCCAGGATTTTTGTTTGAGATGAGTTTATTTTTAATGCCTTCTTTGGAAATATATATTTCGTATTAAGTATTTCCATGCTGACGAATCCAATACATACTCATGTTCGTTTGTGCAACTGCCTTTCAATCACTTATAGATTGCAAACTATGCGACACCCAAGTTTTTTTATGGGGGGGGATTGATAGAGATAGTGTGCTGAAATTAACTTGAATTTGTTTATACAAGTAGAAGTTATAAAAGTTGTATAGTAATTTTTGTTATATTTACATATATATTGTATCCTAACGTTGGTATTAGCTTTTGTAGGCCTTTACTAAAACGCTGCAAAATGATTACACAAAGGTTTATTATTTCTGAATTATATCGCCCTTCAACGCAGATCATTGGTCTATAATTATTACTAAGCCCCATATACATCTAATGATCAAAACTTAGAGAAATTACTTTTGAATATTAAGAATTAAACATTTCTAAGTAAATAGCTATTCATCCAGAGGCTTCAGACTCCAATCCGCTGAAGTAATGCAATTTTAATTTATGAATGATTTGCATTCTAGATGGGCTGGAGTATGGTATAATATACAAAATACACTATGGCTTGTTTAAGGTATAATTAATGTATATGGGTATTATAAGGATAAGTAATAAATACCTATCCGTTCTCCTACGCCCCTGGCGCCGTTCGGCTTTGCCCATAACGCCGTACCCACCTCATGGTGCCGCGGTGTATCATATGGGTGTTACTTGTAAAATTAATATAATACCCGTTATCCTACGCCCCTGGCGCCGTTCTGCTACGCCCCTGGTGACGTGCCTCTATGCCCCTACTAGGTGCCGCGCCTCCTTCCCCTCCCCCCTCATGACCCTCTGCCAATGTTTTCATCATTCCACTAAGCGTGCTAGGCGTGCGCGCGTACGTCAGTCTAACACTCAAAACCTCGAAAAAGACACTTTTTCACCTATTTTTGGCTCATAGCACCCATGGGTGTGGAGCGATCGAGCTGGCGAGAAGTTAGGACCAAATAGACCCCAAGGATTTTTCAAGTTAATTCTAAGGCCATTTATGGTCCGGACGGCGAACGGCGGACGGACATTGCAAATTTGGATTCTACGCACTTTGAAACGTAAAATGACAAAGTTTGAGGGGGGTTATAAAAATTTTTTGCTATACGATCACATAGGATTATTATTGAAAATAATAAACCAAAAATAAAACAATAATTGATTAAAATACTAATTGAAATAATTTTAATATTTTCAAACACATGCTAAATATTTCTTGTTCAAATTCCTTAGGGATTTGAATGAAACAAACGCTGGCCTTTCTAATGATAATCCGAATCTTGAGTATTTCTCTGATCCGAAACTTGATGCTGGAACTGGTGTTATCGATCAAGGAGGAAATAATTTGAAGATTGAGGAGGCGATTGGAAGACCTTCTTCCAGGTAAACTATAGGGCCCATAGATTCTGCCTAACTATATATATAAGTGTATATATGTACCTAATACTAAATAATTCTTGGTTTACGGCTATTCACCATAAAGCATTACCACTATGAAAGCGTAGTAATCTAAATTATACTTTTCAAAAATGACGCAGCGCAACATTGGATGGAGTAGATGACGGATGGTCAGATGAGGAAATTGATGATTTTATGTACCAGAGGATGAAGGGAGATTCATGGACTTTGGAGACTGTTGAAGAAGAGGTAACGTCCGTAACTGTGAACGTTTCTGATGAGGTTCATGGCGATGAAATGGATCAGCCGCCAAAAACCAAGTACGTCATCCCAAAATAGTATCATATGTATATAGAGATCACACTATATCGATAAGAAATTATTCCAGCTGTTATCTTCATAATAAAGATAATTAAATGCACATAATAGTTAATCGCTGTTCGCAAAATGAGAGAAGGTCTTACCTTGGCAGCGGTATGATGTGGTATAAGAGGCGGAGCCGGCGGACATGGCGTTCTTTTGGGAACGTTACGAGTAACAGTTCATCGACCGGAACTGTTACACATTGCTTTAAGTATTTAGTCTCTCGGTAGAACCACTTTCAAAAAATTGAATTTCATGGAGGGTGGGGCAAAACCGATGTAAAAAGCACTTAATACTTTTTACGGTGGTGAATGTGGTGGTTGGGGGGGGGGGGGTTACATCCAGTTAACGATCTATTCGCAATAGCTAAACAAAAACAATACGCACAAGATGGATTCCCACCATAATGCACGCAGTATAAGCATAGGTGAATTACGAACAATTTGAAATAACTCATTTCTGTTTTAATATCAGAGTTTTTCGGAGTCCCAATCATTTTGAGTATTTTGTATACATATGCAGGGAAGAGAACGTTTTGATGGGCCGTCATGACAAGACCGTATTCATTTCGAGCGCTTCCACGTCTACAGACAGCATGAACACAGTAGAAGCTGAGATGATGGCCTCCGTCGCTGTTATTCATGCAAACCTCTGCAGTGATCCACCAAGAACCCCCATTGTGACGAAAAGTGAAAAATTCAGGTAAATCATGGTATTCTTTTTGATTACGATTATTTCTCAACCCCTGAATCCCCATAAATCTACATTATATATTTTTAAAAATCTGTTTGTTTGTTGGTCTGTTTTTGTTTGTCGGCTCTAAATATCCAAACGGTTAAACCAATTTCCACGGATGGGCGCAAATTGGCAAGCAAGTCCCAGGGATGGTTTTAGGCTATATTACAATCCTCTAGACCAGTGGTTCTTAACCTATGGTCCGCGGATCACCAGTGGTCCGCACGGAACCAAGCAGTGGTCTTTGAGACCTTTTATAAAACGATACACTACCTACGTAAAATTCAAGTAGGTGAGCGGGGGAAGACGGGTAAGTTCGTACCCCTCTATTAGCGATATGTTTTTAGTAGCTGCGGTACCACACAATCGATAAAGAAACATTAATTACTGATGCTTATTTGGAATCGTTGACTAATGACTATTCAAAAAATGGTACGTAATCCATTTAGTATCGAAGCGATTAGAGTATGTATCTATCTGTTGATGCAAGGAAAACAAATACGTGTCATAAGACGACACTGGTTTATCGTATCACAAAGAGACCCCGAATTTTAAGTTACTGTGCTGAAAATGTTCACTCTGTTCTCGCGCACGGCGCGGGTCAACCTACGGATGGCAGTTGCAACATGTTTGTGTTGCTTCCACGTCGATAACTTGTCGTCGAAAATTTCAATAATTGACGTTGTTGGTTACTTGTTATTTGTGAAGGTTTTAAAGTATAACTATTATACTTTAAAACGTTCTTTAATAACAAATAGTACGCCTAAATAACTACTACATCAACAATTTTAAACATAATGAAGTGGTGCTCGAAAAGTTTTGGTCCGTATTAGTGGTCCGCCAACTCACAAACGTTAAGAACCCCTGCTTTAGAATTAAATATACTCCTTCTAGACTTACCTACACATCTTGAACTCGGCTTTCCCTAACGGCGTCACCCGGGTAGACAACTTTGTAATAAATCAAGGAAAAAACGGAAATGTGTCGAACTTTTCACGTCGAATGTGGATGGGCTGGGTTCACGTATAAGCCCTTTCGATAACAAATTCAACGATACCAAAACGATTTTGGTGAGTTGAGCCGAGCACTACTTATTCGTAAAGGTAGGTCTTCAAATATTGATATTAAATACGCCTTATTAACTGCAGCAATATTGGGCAGGAAGAGTTTTAACGAAACTAAGGTTTACTAATTAACGTAATATTCAGTAAGAAAAGGGAATGCTTGGTTGAAAGTCCCTCTTATGTTTGATACATCCTAGCATGAACAGGAGAGAATTTAGCTCAGTAAGCTGATTAGGAAAGAGCCAATAATTTCAATCATTTCATTTTTTTAAAGCTTTTATTGCACCGAGTAATCTCATTAACAATATAAATCTGACTTATATTACTACAATACACTATTCAGGACCTAAGATGCATAACTTTGTCCCTTGTCTCTCGAACATATCACATCACTTCCTACACAAGCTCATGCGGTTTCAAACGCTCAAGGCGTCGAGTTAGATCTTGCACATCTAGGAGCTTTACAGCTTCCTCATTCACATGATCTTTTAGTCTGGCAAGATGAGCCGTTGCTCACTTTTTGATCACCTCATCCAGACTATCAACTTGAAGTTCACGGTGGAGTGCCTCATTTCGGAAGTACCACGGCGCATCAGTGTACATCGTAGTACAGAATTCTGGAAACGTTGAATGATCTGTCTATTGGATGGAGCTGTGCAGCCCCACAACTGCGCTCCATACATCCAAACTGGCTTGAGTACTTGATTGTACAGAAGCAGCTTGTTACCAATGGTCATAGTGGATCGTCGGCCGATTAGCCAATACATCCTTCTAAGTTTCAATGCGAGCTCTGTTCTCTTCTTTTTGACATGTTCCTTCCACCTGAGCTTGGGGTCTAGCGTCATGCCCAGGTATTTGGCTTCATTCGCGTAGGGAATTGCCACGTTGCTGAGGAAAGCAGGGATGTAGTTAATCTTCCGGTTGGTAAAATCAACGTGCACCGACTTGGGCTCATTCAATTTGATCCTCCATTTTGTTGTCAAAAGACTGATTTTGGAGATGGACTTATTGAGTTTTGATATTGATTCATTATTGCTGTCACCAACTGCCAGGACAGCAGTGTCATCTGCAAATGTTGATGTGGTGTAATGTTCAACTTCTGGTAAATCGCTGGTGTACAGAAGGTACTGGAGTGGGCCCAAAACACTTCCTTGCGGCACACCAGCATTTGTTTTCATTAGCTCTGAGTACGCATCGTCCTGTTTGGTGCGAAAGCACCGGTCTGATAGGTAGGAATCATTTCATAGCGTCTCAGGGAGTCTCCCTATCAAATTTCAACTTCCTAGAATATACAGAAGAGAATTTAGCCCACTAACAGTGATCCAAATGTGAGCCATGCAATTTAGGAACTTCCCAATAAAATTTCTAATGTTTTCTGATTTCATTCTTGCATTAAAGTTCTGAGTTTGCTTATCGGTATCGCGCTACAATTTTTGATCCGAAAATTGGGTTGAATTAAAAAAAAACACATATCTCCCACCCCATAGACATATCCATGTCAAAATTAATTAGATAAAAGTTGAAACATGATTGCTGGAAGTTGAATTAGAACCTTAAGGGGAACGCCGGGTAATAATGACAAGGCAAGAAGCCACATGTATGTAATTAGTAATTACCATAAATTTCGGGTAGTGGAGCTCGAGCACTCGGCTATAGTATATCAAACCTCAATCTTCTAGCGTTTCATACTTAGTGAAAGTTAATTCCATGCTTGATTTGAATTCTCACCAATACTATACTATCTATCTCAAATGCTCAGTAAAGTTGAATTACCAGTTGAACTGTAATCCGAAATTCTGATAGGGGGAGACACTGAAAATTAATAACAACTCGGTGATTAAGAGGTTTGCAAGTTACTTAGGTAGGGTCGTGAGTAATGTGCACAAATATTTGAAACTGCAATTTTTACTGGTAGTTAAATAGATTTTTTATTGTTCTGGAAAGATACTTAGAGGTACCTAATAAACTTAATTTGCGATTCACAGTTGTATTGACTTTTTATACTGCAACCTACGTAGGTACGTAAACAATAGGACGTGCATGGGAAGCTGTGTTGGGCATAATCTTATCGTCGAATACGAATGCGATAGTAATCGCGATGAATATTTGTTGATTCTGAGTCAACTGCTATTATATTCGTATTAGTGTAATCGTATTCGTCTACCGGCGATTACACGAATACAACCCATAAAAAAGCTGCAAATTATTTCACAAAGGTTTATTATTTTTTCAATCGAGTATGATCGTAGTTTTAGTTGGCTTGCGGACGTTACTTATAACGGCCTTAGCCCCTCCAGACTCCTCGGCGTGTCCTATTTCGAGTTGCCACAACCTATACTTCTATAATTATATACGCATGTTTATATTTCTCGATTTGAGTTCCTATCTATTCAAATAGTTATTGCCTTAATAATATCATTATCTAAGTACGTACGAAAAGTCGAGAGGATATGTTATTAAATATGCGTAGGAAAAGCATTGGTATTAACACACAAATATGACCTAGAAAAAAACATATAATCATGCCTCGAAGGAACGCCGTACCCACCTCATGGTGCAGCGGTGTATTATATGGGTGTACCTAACATGTAAAAGTAATAAATATCCTTTCTCCTACACCCCTCTGCTACGCCCCCGCTCCCCCCCCCCCCCCCCCCTCAACACCCACCGTGACCCCCTGCCAAGCGTGCCAGGCGTGCGTAAGTCTCACTCAAAACCTCGAAAAGACACTTTTTCACCCGTTTTTGGCCCATAGCATCTATCCGAGTAAAGCGATCGGGATGGTTAAACGTTAGGACCAACTAGACCCCAAATGTGCGAAAGAACGGGTTTTTAAAGTCAATTCTTAGGCCTTTTATGGCCCGGACGGCGGACGGCGAACGGCGGACGGCGAACGGCGGACGGACATTTCAAATTTGGATTCTACGCACCTTGAAACGTAAAGTGACAAAGTTTGAGGGGGGGTTATAAACATTTTTTGCTACACAATCACATAGGCTTATTATTGGAAATAATAAACCAAAATGCGTCACGGTCATCAATTTCAATAGGGCGTCCCACCTATAATATGCGAAGCCTTGCTAATATTACCTAACTTCAGAGGAACGTCCTTAAAGCGAATTCAACGATTGGAGCCTATCTGTCTCAAATCAATTTCAATAGGACGCCCCTCTGAAGCTGACTGATGAGAAGCAAGCGGGCACAGCTATATTCTAAACCTATATAAGTAACTTTGTTCATATTCAACTTAGACGCTTAGCCTTACCTTCTGAAGATTCACTGATCCCTCGAGCACTTACCTACCAACATGGACTTTATTATCAATCAGAACCCATCATCCTACGTACTACTCTTATTGTTTTTGTTTTTTTGAGAAAAGTAGGACATTTTCAAAGGAAAAACAATATTATAACCGTAAGGTCATTAAAAATTTACAAAATAATCTTAAAAGAAACTATGGAGTTTGAGCTTAATCGAGGAACTTTCATTTGTTGTAATTTCACACTTTTGCTCTGATTCGGATTCAGCATTCTTGTAAACCTTCTACCGGCAATTTTCAGCTCAAAAGACCATTTATTTTGGCCAATAAACGGGCAAAAAGAACACGCATGATAGTAGGGCCAGTGTCGGGCATAATCTTATTGTCGAATACGATTACGATTGTAATCGCGATATTTATTCGTTGATTCTGAGTCAACTGCGATTATATTCGTATTCGTGTAATTGTATTCGTTTGTCGGCGATTATACAAATACAACCCATAAAAATGCGTCACAGTCATCAAATAATGTTAAGAATTGTTTATAGTCCAATCAACTTAGTTTAGGAATGTAGCCAGGTACGTAATGAGGAGGAAATTGGTAGCTTGAGATATGAACATTTATCACATAAATCAAGCGCTTTCCAACGAGTGGCATACGATTTCTATGCGATGAAAACTGCGGAAGTTCCATTCCCCTAGCAACGGCTAGGTTGTACGTGAAAAACACTGAAATTGTGACACAAATTTTGCATCACGGAAATTTTTGGTTGACCCCCCAGAGCAAAGACATATCCATGTCAATAGAGTGGCCTCATAGCGAAATAAAACGAAGAGACGCTCTTGCCCCCACGCCTGACCCTATAGCTTCGCAGGTGTAAATTTAAGCAACTTCGTTAATTACTGTTGTGAAGCAGCAACAACTGGGAGAAAGTAAACAGTTGTCCTGATTACGGTTCTGTTTACTCAGACTTTACGCTGTTCCGCTCTCCCCGATTTATGGTGTTACAGGAGGCGGAGAGGATTTTAATACGGCTAACAACCAATCGCTTATAGGTGATATTCTCGAGACTTGGACACTAGCGCACCCTTACATCGAGGCAAGGCTGAAAACCTAAGTTCCGAAGTTATTTCACCTTGTTGTCATGGTTACGAGTAAACTATACGAAAAAGCGCCATTAGGAGTCACCACCTACATACCTACTTTCTTACGGTTCAATATTTACCTAGTTCCTAGTTCAGTATATTTTATTATGCCAGGCAATAAATTATATGCGAATTATATCAAGCTATAATCCGGCAATTACCTGAAACGTTGTGAATGCAAGATTAGTTTGTGCGGTCGAGATCCCAATGAAATTTTTGTTGGGAAGTTGACAAAAAAGTGTTGGAAGTTCCAGACATCAGCCGCGGAAATGTTGTGGACTATTCAGTTGAAAAATATTGAGCTACGATCTTCGGTAATTTCCATTGTTTTCGAAATTAAACTGTTTTGAGTTAGGCTTCACTCGAGGCGGTTTAGTTTATTACACTAAGTTGCCGTGTGAACGCTCCTTTCAGACGAGGCAACTTTATCACCATGTGGAATCAACTTCATTTCCCAAGGGGACGTTTAGTACGATTTTAGAACCCAAGGGAGCTGCAGCACTTCTTGTGCTTGCTCTTCTGCACGAAGAAAATGAAAAAAGGAGGAGACCACGTCGAACAGAGTGGGTTCATCCAATTTCACAAAATCGGGAAATGGGCGCTTTTTCGGTAGGAAGAAGGTTATTTTAGGTACTTAGGTACTTAAATAATCCAAATAATTTTGATGAAATGTTCCTACTGATTCCACTCTGTTGTGTTGGTTCCAAGTCGTCAAATGCACCATGACATTTTCAAGCCACTTCCCTCCACGCCTCACTTTTTTTAATCTTATCACCATAATCACTACATCTCATGTCCCATATCACGGGACAAATTCGAATTGCTTCAATAAAATTTTCAACATTCAAACTACGAAGAGCTATGCCTTCCATGGTGGCTCGAAGTTGACTAAACTAGGTGTCTCGTGTGAGGACGCTACTTGGCCGTAGTGTCCTTTGAGTAGAATCAACTATTGGGGATGAGAACGGTGCGGGCACTGTGCCGGGCTCCCACGTGCACGGGCGGACGAGTTGACCGCGTGTGAAGGGGCTCGAGAAACTTCATTCACTTTCCACAAAGCTACACTCCTTGCACCCGCCCTTTCAACTGGTGTAATAAACTAAACCGCCTCGTGTGAAGCCGGCCTAATTGGTGAGTGGGCCTTAATAGCTACAATATCCGGCTTCTTGCTTCAGTCATTATGTGTGTGATATGGTCTGTCTGTTTTCCACACCACGGCCACTGGATGATACAGAGCACCAGGTACATGCTTGGCAACCGCATCATAACGTAGAATGCGTCCACCATAGGTCCGTGAACACAGCTGCACTTCATGACACAGGTTCTCATTTTCCCCCGACAGGCATGCCGAAGAGTATTTTTATTGTCCCACGACTATCGCTATAACTCCTCAACGGGTGGCTAACGTAGCCACCCGGTCTGTGACCTAATGCCTCCTGAATCCCATTCCACCAAATGGGAGGAAATGTGGGATTCAAAACTGAATTGAGCTCCATGGTAACCAACGACCCGAAATTGAAATGTTTTTTCAAGTACCTCACCGAAAACTATGGTATGAAGACATCAAAATTCCCCCCAACAATGTGGGCCGCTCGCAATTCTTGGCTAACCCGCACAACGAACTCGTGCGAAAGTTTCCACTCGAAATTTAATAGATTGTTCAGGAGCACTCATCCAAACATTTATGCCTTTGCTGATATACTGCTGGAAATTCAAAGTGACACTGAGATATCGATGAACAGCATCGCTCAACGTGTCACTGTGAGGAGGAAAATACAGGAGAAAATTGACACTTACATTGCCCAGTACCTCGCCTGCGCGATTTCGCGTTTTGATTACGTCACCAACATCGCGGCTTTCAACAGGCCAATTCATCTCTGACTTCGACGACATTTTAGCGAATTTTTGAAGAAAATTAAGCTATTGCTCTCGCCTCAAAATTTGTAGAATGTGAATTTTTGAAAAAATTTTATGCAGAAATCCGTTTCAGGCTATTCTGAATCATATTCTGAAGTTTAACGCATTTTTAGCGAATTTTCTTAGAAAATAAAGCTATTGCAATGGCTCCAAAAATTTTAAAATACAAATTTTCAAAAATTTTCTTCATCGAAATCTGTTTTGAGGCATTCTGAAATGATTCCTGGATTTTAACGCTTTTTTATATATATATATATATATGTATGTGTCATTCCAGACGATAACTCTCGATAGAATTGAGATAAAAACTTCGTTCTTTCGCCAAAAAATCAAGCATTTCAAAAGAAAGGATGAGTTCGTTGGACAACAATTGAGCGGACCAATCGTTGAGCACATTAAATTGGTCAAATTTCGAAAATGTACCCAAAAAATCACTTAAAATGGCTAAGAACGGCCAAAAATCGTTAAATTTCTATTTTTTGCAGAATTTTAGTCAAAGCTAAATTTTCAACGATTAACTAGGACATTAAAAATTGTTGCTCAAAATTATGGTGAAAAACGTACTTAAATGTCATTAAAATTTGCTAAAATATCTATAAAAACTGCAAAGAAATTTAAAAATGAAAAATCCCTTTTGAATCAGTGGAATTTTATTTAGTTTTTTGCCATAAAATTGGTTTTTAAACATTTCTGTAAACTAAAATTGCACCAATTTCAATGCAATTTAACATACTGTAGTACGATAGATAGTTTATGAAAATTCGCTCATACGATCATGCTGCATCAATGGAACTTTTTTAATGTATGTATGTACGTATGTATATATGTATGTATGTGTCATTCCAGACGATAACTGTCCGTAGAATTGTGCTAGAAACTTCAAACAAATTTTAAAAGGTTAAGGATACAAAACGAAAGTTCAAGTTCGGTGGCCAGCATGATCGGATTACATCTTCGGGTTGGAATTTTCAAAAATGTAGTAAAACATTTCGAAATAGCCTGTTTTTTGCGATTTGTTGTGCGAAATAATTTTTTCAGCATACTAACATGTGGTATATTCGGAATCAGCGTAAAATTTCCTATAAGAATATGTATCAAGTTTTCAAAAATTTCAAAGTTGAAAAATCAGTCAAAAATCGAAATAATGCCGTTCCCTAGTTGTAAAAATCGGTAATATTTGCATGAAACATTGTCCAAATTCAGATTGAACTGATCTTCTTAGAAAATTCGCTCATGGGGTTATGCTGCATGACTGGACTTTTTATTACAGATTTAGACATATGACGACGAAGTTCAATTCTTCTGATTTTTAAGGTATGATTTCATACACACCTATATTATGCATGGGGATCGGGTGTGGGGCCGAATCGACATTTCAGGTAGGTGAGGGTATGTCAACTTGGCCTGGGGGGTCGGATTATAACAGGGAATTGACATACGTGCAGGTAGTTAGGAGAGCCGAATTGACATCGAACAGGGCCGAATTGACCGGGACCGGGATTCAGAGCACCTTCGCGTTCTTTACCATACACTGAATTTCGCAGCGCAGCAGCAAACTCAGCCAATGAGCTGGGCTTAAGAACAGTTGTTGCTCGGTCGCACCACCTCGATTGCTGCCTGACTAAGTCAGCCGCAGTGTAGATGACCTTCCAGATTGAACCCCTAAGGGTGAGCGTAGGGATGGGTTACATACAAGCATAGGTATAATCCCGATCCGCGTGCCATGGAAGGAAAGACTGAGGAGATATTATTAAAATACTGCAAGATGAAAGAGGCCGAAGACAGGCAACGTATCATAAATTCGTCATTTTCATTTGTGTACGGTTCCCTCCCTCCCTCTTCGAATTCCTTCTTGAAAAAAAATTCTTCCGTTATGGAAGTAACGTCTCCTGAGTCAATTGCGAACACAAAGCCGTGAACAAATTTACTTTCCATGTAATGGCCGTAACATTTCGTGGGAAACATTAAAACCGTGTGTTCGATGTACAATGGCGACAGATGACGATCTCTTTCATTTTTTATTGGAATGTCCGACGTCTGTGCAACCTCGAATATCCTATCTCAGCGAATACACGAATGTCACACGAGAAACCTCGGAGGAGTTATTGGGAAATCTAGAGGGAATAACAACTCCCAACAACTTGTGCTATTTTATGGCTGCTGCACTGATGATGAGACTAGCTGAAAACAGTTCACCTGCTGAAGATATACAACCAGGCGAGTGAAGGAACTTATCTGCGATTGATTAATAATTTACTATTGACAATTAACTTACTATCAGCCTGACTAATTAGTATGAAAGAACCTAAATTGATGGGCTTATGATGATAGTATTGGTGATGTTAATTGAGACAATGGCTTCTACGAATAGGTACCTAATAAACAAGGACAAATAATCATGAGAAAAAAAATGTATACCTAAATGTAAATGTATTTCTTTGAATTACTTGTAGAGTTTCATTCCTGTATATTATTGACTAAGAATTTAAAACTTAATAAAGATGTTTAATTTATTCCCCTTTAACTTGTTTTCTTTTGAGCGTTAGCGCATCATGAATAATTCGAACGTTCTCCAACATTTCGTTTCCAGAGTGCACACTCCAAACAGTTTGAGAATGGAGACCGGAATGACATCAGGGTTTGTCGATAACAGCAATATGGGAAATATGGGTCTCAGAGGGTCAGGTTTTCACAGCTGGGCTCGCCTACCAGAAACTCCATTGACAAAATGGATGAACAGGTAAAACACCAATACCAGGGCAAATGTATTCTGCAGTTATAATATAAAAATTTACTTTAGATGACTTTGTTTGTTCTTAATGTTTACCATATATACTGTATAATTTACCATATATACATGTATACTATAGGCAGGCTACTAAACGCGTATGCCTACCCATTTTATCTTGTAAGAGAATATATATGACCGTGCAAAGGAAAAGGGAACTTAACTTGCCAAGGTTTTTTTTTTTTTTTTTTTTCCAGGAGAAAAAACTCATTTTACTCAAACGTCATAACGTCGAACGGCATTTTACTCCATTCTTAATGTAGTTTTACGCAAATTTTTATTTGTATCTACGAGCAGATCACCCTGCATATCAAGTACATACAAGTACTCGCATAACCAAAATTAATGTTTTATTCTTTGCAGATATGAATAGAACATATATTTTGTGTTTATATATAGAAAGTACTTGTAAGAAAAATATCAAAGGCTCAATTCAATGCTCACACAGTGCCCCTGTTCCAAAAATTACAAGTACTCCCCTTTGAAATGATACCAGATACCCAGAGAATTAAACAGGTCATTAGAGATGGTTCAAAACGGAAGTTGGTGAAAAACGTTGTCTATTTCCACGAAAAATGAAGAGTAACAATGTTAAATCGATTTCGACGGTTAGGCCATCATCAGTAACAAACAATTATTATTGTTTGTTCCTGATGATGGCCTAACCGTCGAAATCGATTTAACATTGTAACTCTTTATTTTTCGTGGAAATAGACAACGTTTTTCACTAACTTCCGTTTTGAAATGGGTTTCCACAACTTCGTCCCGAGTGATTTAGTTCGTATAGAGATGGTTCATTCTTGCTACCCCAACACACAGCTGATACTAGATCGAAACACCAAATAAACCTAAAGCAACCGAAATTAAGAACTACCCTTGCACAAAATAATTATATATATAAAGGCATTTCCACTTTTAACAAACTTCCAACCAAACTCAAAGAAAAATTACTGGCAACCAATAAAAAAACTGTTAATAAAGAATTAAAAACTTATTTTTTAAGCTTCCTGTTGTAATATAATATATTGCTGAGTAAATAGAAAATACAAATAAATTGATATAGAAATAAGAGTATAGTAAATTAGGTTTAAATTTATAAACTTCGCTATGTGATCAACACCCTATGTATGTTTAATTTAATTCTCGCTATCCTTATCGGCTATACCCTACCACGGACTTGTCGTCCATATTGGGGATTAATTTCCAGTTACTTATTACTATTCTATTTTTTTTCTTTCTAAAGTGTCTTTTTATTTTCTGGAGAAGTGTTGTTCTTATACTTATTTAAATATGGAAATAAAGCGATAAAAAAAATAAAAAAAATTAATGTGTGTTACATAGGAAATATTTTTTGTTTAGTGACAAGGAGACCGTTAGCGATCGCCAGAATGTGAACGCTGCTGCTGATCTGGTTGGAGTCACAATTAGCGACACAGCTGAAGCCAAGGTGACAGGAGTCACTCTGAAAAACAACGGCAATCCACTTGCCGAGGACTTGGTCGGAAAAGACGGAAATTCTGCTGAGTTGCAAACCCATGGTGGAATATATGCCGACTCCTTTGAAAAATCGGATGATGTACAAAGGTAAAGTTCCCATATTGAGGACAATACTTAGCATTTGATATTCACAAAACGACGCTAATTGTTTTTTATTGAAGGCTGAATACGCCTGAAACAATGAATATTTATAATAACCTATTCAGGCAACGTAATATAAATATAAATATTATTTTGCTTGTATAATCACTGTGTGTGAGAGTGGTGTATTCACTATCCGCTATTGCGCTGTTCCACAGAACATGGAAACAACTCTTTTTTAGCGAATTTTTTAAGAAAATTAAGGTATTGCTCTCGCCTCAAAATTTGTAGAATGTGAATTTTTGGAAAACTCGGCGCTCCGCGCCTCGCCAGGGACACAAAACGGCAAGCCCCCTGGACCCCCGGTTACCTCTATTTACATACTTCGGACGAAATTATTGAAACACAGAATGTGTTTGCGTTGTCGCGCAACCAAGTGACAACCAAACAAGCGTCATTGTTTACTATTCATTTATAACATCAATTTATATAGTTATAGTATGAAACTACGAAAATTGCGTTGTCGCGCAACCAAGTGACAACCAAACAAGCGTCATTGTTTACTATTCATTTATAACATCAATTTATATAGTTATAGTATGAAACTACGAAAAAAAAAACGAAATAAATTCGTGATAAATCAAGAGCTTTCCAACGAATGGTGAACGATTTCTGTGCGATTAAAATGGCGGAAATTCCATTTCCCTACCAACGACTCGGTTGTACGTGAAAATCATCCATCACACATTTCGTTCCCATCCCGCGTTCCATTTTCGGCTAGTTAGTCCATGGCTAAAACACATTCTGTGTTAAAATGTATGCAGAAATCCGTTTCAGGCTATTCTGAATCATATTCTGAAGTTTAACGCATTTTTATTATGTATGTATGTATATATGTATGGATGTGTCATTCCAGACGATAACTGTCCGTAGAATTGTGCTAGAAACTTCAAACAAATTTTAAAATGTTAAGGACACAAAACGAAAGTTCAAGTTCGTTGGCCAGCATGATCGGATTACATCTTCGGGTTGAAATTTTCAAAAATGTAGTCAAAAATTTCAAAATAGCCTGTTTTATGCGATTTGTTGTGCGAAATAATTTTTTCAGCATACTAACATGTGGTATATTCGGAATCAGCGTAAAATTTCCTATAAGAATATGTATCAAGTTTTCAAAAATTTCAAAGTTGAAAAATCAGTCAAAAATCGAAATAATGCCGTTCGCTAGTTGCAAAAATCTAAATATTTGCATGAAACATTGTCCAAATTCAGATTGAACTACTCTTATGGAAGTATCCCTGTATAACAAATCCTAGAACCATGCTGTTTAAAACGTAGGTAGTAGGTGCTTGTTAAAAAAAAAAAAAAAAAAAAAAAAAAAATGTAATCACAACTGATGAGTTTACTCTGTGAAATATTCCGTCCTCCGATTCTCTCGGTCGCTCTCTTTAATGTTTTACGCTCAACTGTTTTAGGACTTGATGTAGCTTTAATACTGACTGTGGCTTAGAAAATATCAGCCATGAAATTATGAAGAAGTTCTATTTATGTACGTACTAGCACGCAGACCCAAAGTCGAAGATTTCTTCAAAAATTCGGTCATGGGGTCATGCTGCATGACTGGACTTTTTTTTTTAAGTTTAAGCCGCACCTCAACCAGAAGGGTCATTAGCGGCATTGAACAAGGTGTCCAAAGGGACACAGGATGTGGCACGATTCTAAGGGGAGCCATGTTGCCATCCTTGAAAAAAAAGGAGCGCCATCATGGACTCCACTGGCAACTCGGAGAGGGAGGGGGGGGGGGATGAGGGGTACAGTTATGACCACTGTTTAGCCCCCAATGTGGATTAAAAAACCCCCAACAATAAAGTAATACAACGAAGACTAGATGTACAATAGGATATATAACTATATACATGCTACTATATACAATCAGGAAAGTGAAATAAAACGACGACTAGATGTATATATATATATAACACAGATCAGATATCACAGTTCGTAGTAGTGCTCAGTGACTCTCAGGTACAACAACAAGGATCAGACCTTGTCTGGTCCGGATAAAACGGAATTGGGATTGGCTCTATGTTGCATGTAGGAGATTTGACCCTCTATGCGTATATGCAACATATCAATGGAGTTATCACCAATGAATCTTCTTACAGGGGCATCTGCACGCTCATTGCCATGAATACCCACATGACTGGGTACCCACATAAAAGTTATAGTTGAGCCCAAGGTGGTGGCTTGGTGTAGTGATCCACGTAGTCTTTGTATTAGGGGATCATCAGAATATGAGTCCCTAATCGCCTCGATGGTACTTAGTGAATCTCTACAAATCACATAACTCCCAACTCCCAATAATTGTCAGTGTCGAACAGCCAGTGTCACAGCCCACAGCTTTGCTGTGAACACAGACGCAACTGGTGATAGGCGTCTAGTGACTTGGAAGTTGAGGCTCCATAGAGCTTGGCCAGCACCATCAGGTTTCTTCGAGTCATCAGTGAATATAAGAGTGTGTCAAGTATATCGCTGGATTGCCTCAGTGTAATGACATCTGAGGACGTGTAGGAGTGTATAGCCCTTGACTCCGACCCTCATGCGAAGGTCAACACGTATCCTAGACAAGGTTATAGAGAACAAAATTATTAGGTACTATGTTCTGTGGGTAGTTTCACTAATTTATCTTCATTATTTTTCCTCAATAGGCTAAATCTGCAGGAAAGAATTTCCAAGCTGATTAGAAACGAAGAAACACAACTCAAAAAAGTTCTAGTCACGCAGCATGCTCTTATGGGCGAATTTTCTTAATTATCTTCTTACAATGTTGAATTGTTGTTAAATATGAGCACTGTGAGTGCAAAAAATTGTCAGCTTTAAATTTTGTGGCAAAAAAAAACTTTTTCTAAATAGTGATCTGCTATTGAAACAAAGATTTTGGATTTCAAGCTTCATTTGCCGATTTTATCGGATTTTTAGTATGTATGTATGTATTTATTAATGATGTTAATGTGCATTTTTCGGCATAATTATCTTAGGTTCTACTTCAGAGCTAATGAACTTCTTTTGAGTTGTATTCTGCTTGAAAAATAAAAATAAATTGAAAAATGAAATAAATAAATAAATTGAATTATTCTTAGCTGTTTATTGCCATTTTTAGTGATTTTGCAGCCCCTTTTTTGATATTTGATTGGTCAAATATATGTTGTGGTGGTCAAATATAAAACAATTGATGATAAATCACAAGAAATGGTAATAAATAGATAAGCATAATTTTATTAATTTAATTTTTTTTTTATTTATTCTTATCTTTCAAGCAGAATATTACTCAAAAAAAGTTCATATAAGCTCTGAAGAAGAACTTAAGAAAATTGTGCGGAAAAATGCACATCGAACTCATCCTTATCTAGGGAATGCTAAAGTCTTTGGCTATTGCGGAACTGCATACAAATTTTTTGTTATTTAAGAAGGTTAATTGATTACGATAACTACTCCATATCTGTAGTGAAACAACCTGCTTTTAACTTCCGTTCGCTAAACGAAACAATTCTGAATAAATATTATCAATGATACAAGCCGAGTAGCAAGAAGACCCTGTTAGGCAACTTGGAAATGCTCTTGAGAAAACGAAGTGAGAGTTAAAACTTTTCCATGAGGGTTCCCTCTAAACTTTATCCAAAACCTCTTGAACTAGTGGGTGGAATCATTATGAGACTAACAGAAACCTGCTAAGGCATGCACTCAAGCAATTACAAAGCAACTTTAAAACTAGGTATCAATCAAACATTGCAAAGTAGAGAGATAACTTAAAATCCTGTAAAGGTTATCAGAAAAATGATTATTGCAGGATCAATACATCTGCCAGGTCGGGTGTGGTATTTAGTTTCCTCGTGGTACATGTAACATGAATGTATGGACCATTAAAATGTTTTAAATGGTATTAAACAATCAATTTCGGTACATAGTTAATCAAGTAAGAGTAGTGGGGTAAAAAATCAAAATAATATTTTATCATACTGACCTGTAATCATCTACCCAGGATTCTCAAAAACCTCCAGACTTCTCCAACTTCAATTGAAATCTCACCCGAAAGTGATGGCAACTACAAAGTGCAAAGCTGTAATGAGGAGAAAAAGTTGACAGGTCTAGAAGCTCAAGTAAAGAAAGACTTGAGTGTCACAGAACTTCAAGAAATGAGGTAAGTACTCGAGTTCTGGTAAATACTCTTGAAGTTGTATCAATTTTAGATGATTACGGATTTTGAATAGGTTAACAAAGATGATAAATTGGTTCCAAGTCTACTTATAAGTAGCGAATGCATTGTTCTCACTTTCGGTTTAGGTTTAGTCTCCAAAATCAAAATATCCACACGCATTTTACGATTTAAATCATTCTAAACAACATTTGTTCCGTGTGTGCGCGTGCATACGTGTGATTGTGTGTGAGTGTGTGTTTGTCTTTCCACAGTTTTCATCTGATTTGGATGCAATTGTCAGGGAATGGGCCGATTAGGTTGTATATGGTCCCCTATCAGTTTCATTGTTGCCAAATCAATACTTCACCCTGCGCATGCGCAAACGTCAATTGTAGTGTTCCATTTTTTCACACCCTATTTTTTCGATGTCGCTTATATTTGGGTGTTAGTCGGGAGAGGGCGACTTGATTACCACATATCAATTTCAACATGATTATATCATTAATAGCTTCTGCGCATGCGCCAATGTGAAATTCTTGTAACGACCACATTGTGAAATTCTGTCCACAGTTTTCATTCGATTTTAATGAAATGGTCAGTGGATGCTCGGGTTAGGTTGTATATTTACAGCCCCTATCAGTTTCATTGTTGCCAAATCAATAGTTTACTCTGCACATGCGCAAACAATTCCATTATGCTCCATTATGCCTGAACTCACCGAGGGTTTGTGCCCCTAAGAGCTCAAAAATAGGGCAGGTAAGAGCAGAGTACGAAGATTATGCGAGATGCTGTGCCGTCTGTCGTCTTAAGGCCGGGGCACACATATCCGCAACACGTCCGAGTGTCGGAGACGGAGGTGGGAGGCCACACGGTTCCGAGTGTTGGCCGTGCATACGGAGGTCTATCACAATTCGGTTTGCACTCTATCACCTCAAAATTTACAGGTGTAAATTTTAAATTTAAATTAAATTCGCAGTAGCTATTGTGAAAATAAAAGCTTATCAAAAAATTTATTGTTTGAACTAAAACCCTTTTTTAGTTAATAAATCACAAAAAGTTTGTTGCGACAAAAAATGTGTAGCATTGAATTTAAAATTATTTTAATAATGTTCTCCGACCAAAATAATTTTTCAGTTGCAGTTGGTGAATATTTGTAGTATAGTTATTGAAACCGATAAAATTGATTTTGTTCATTGATTGATATTTTTAGTTATTAATATACATCATTTGTATTCATCCAGTCGTAGAGCACTGGAAACTTTCGAATCTCTTCAATTAATAGTTCTGGCAACTTCAAACCAAACTAGTCCGGCACGGTGCGGACACGGAACGCAGACGCGGAGGGGTGACGGTGCGGATAGGTGTGAACTTCCTGGTAAACTCCCTTCTTATACTTCTTCCCCGTGTGTAGTCCAACACACGGCCGTCATGCGGTGCGGACACGGCGCGATTATGTGTGTCCCGGCCTTTAAACGGTGTGCACATGGTTGATCTCTTTGTGACGGTGGTGGGGTTCACATTTTAGGACGTCCCTCTGAAGCTAGGCGGCATGAATTGAGGGACGACCTATTGGTGGCCGCGGCGCCTGGAGGGGCGTGTTTCTGCAGTTCCGTGTTCGTTTGCTTCTCTGGGAGTTCAAAGTTCATTTTCTGCGTTTTATCATCTTGTTTACGGCCCACCTGAGGCCTATTTCATAAAACAAGTTTCAAGTGTACAACAAGTGCAGGTACTTGTAATGCACGGTAAACTAGAACAAGTCTTTCACCAAAACAAAGAGTACAAGTGTAGAAAAGTTAAACTTGTAGAAGCTAAGTTTACAAGTGTAGTAGAAAAGAAAAATGGCAGGTGGGGACAAACGACATGAACAACGTCAAGCAGGATGCCGAAATTAAAGTTTTGTCAGCGAATCATAATATAAAAACGGTTTTAAGTACACGATAGGATGTTTATCGTACATGACAAGGTGTAATGATTGGAAGACAGACAAATTATAAACTGAAAAGTGGAGGAAGTGTGTATTTGATTTCAACTTATTCTGATGGCTGGCATAATCGGATTTTTCTCCTTCATTCAGCGGAAATGATTAATCAGTTCATCAAGTCTTAATGCTGCTGGGTTAGGAATGTCATCTTTAACTTCGAGATGGTCTTCACACTTCACTTAGTTCTTCAATGACGGGGAGATCCTCAATACTCGATCGGAAAATCGCACAGGGTCACGCACAATTTGAATCTTTCAAGGGTCTCTGAAGACATCTTGAATCTCTCGTTAAAGTCAATAATACCCACGAAATGAGCGTTTATTCGTGTCTACGCTGAATGAATTCTTGTCTGTATTCTTCAGCAGAAGATAATTCCCACATATTAAACACCGAAATAATTTTCAACTCACAGTGCTGGAAAATAATAAGTTTACAGTTGAACGGACGTAGGTTAAAAATTGGCCAGTTTTTACAACTGTAAAACAGTGACTTGTTCAAAATGATGGGGAACCACACTCGTAACTATTTTCACAGTGCATTACAAGTCTTCACTAACTTGTACCTTTATGAAACGCTTGCACACTAATTCTAAGTCACACTAAGTCTACAACGTACATAAAATCGGCTTGTAACTTGTCACTTGTTGCTTTATGCTATAAGCCCCTGGTCTGATATTTTCATTCAGGGTAACTTTGATGGGAACAATACATTTCATCACCAATTCTTTCGTATAATAGGTACACGTAGGTATTACCTAACAGTTCGACTTCTGTAAGTAATTAGTTTATAGAAAGAAAAAAAAGTACAGCGGGTATATTGGCTCTAAAATGGGATCATACCTGTTCTTAAACATATACTATGGGTCATCCACAGAAAAGTGGAAATTCGTGTCCCTCGCTTTTTCTGATGGTTTAAATTGATTTAGGTGGGTTCAAAGTGCTACGTTCTTCAACACACCTGTGAGGACTATACAACACCGAAATATCATCTTCTTAACCCTTTACCAAGTACCCTAAATATTAGGTGTATTTTACAGTCCCCTGGCGTCAAAATTTGTAATTTCGAAAAGCTGTGGGGATGGTGATAAATAGGATATCGTTTTGGGTTTCTTGTGGTACCTACTTCATCTACTTTAGAACTTTGATTTTTGATTGGTGAGCACTGCAAAACTGTATTGTTCTAATTTCCAGAAGCTAAAAAACTTCTGCCAAGTTGGGAGTGGCACGTAGCTTCCTCATTTACCTATCATGAATGTATAGATCATGGAAAAATTATAAATGATCTTGAAAAATTCCATAGGAGAATAGAGTAATTCAAGAAGTAGCGGGAAATGTCATAATTGGTCAATTAAGAAACGAAAAAATGATACTCAATGTAATTTACGTTTGTGCAAGCGCAGAATGAACTGATGAGTTGAAAACAATGAAATAGGTACGGGACCATCTACAACCTAAACCGCGCATTCCCTGACTATTTCATCAAAATCGGATGAAAACTGTAGAAATTAAGGTCCTTACAGATATTTAACATTGGCGCATGCGCAGTAGCTATTAATGATATAATCATGTTGAAATTGATATGAGATAACCTAGTCATCTTCTTCCAACTATCATCCAAATTCAAGCGAAATCAAACGACTAAAGTGTGAAAAAATGGAGCATAATGATCTTGCTCACTCATTTTTTACAATTCGTACATAAAATCCGCTTGTAATTTGTCACTTGTTGCTTTATGAAATATGCCCCTGGATGTCTACAAAGCGTTGAATCGCTTTTCACCTGATAAGGAAAACCTTCATTTTTCGACATTTGAACGGCTAGATCCTAATTTGCGCCCACCGTGCTTCGTTTGCTCGGAATCAATTTGATGCATAGACTTGCGATGTAAGTTGTATTTTTTCCCCCAATGGCAGCATTCAGTTCATTATTTTCAATAATAATTAACTTTGTAATCGACCAAGAAAATAAAATTGTTAACCCCCTCCCACCCTCAAAATTCAGCGAGAGAGATTGATTGATTGATTGACTTCGTTTATTAGATATTCTGTACATATTTAGGGCCAGGAGGCCCTCTCTTCCAATACACACAGAAAAAAATAAGGTTACACATTTTAAGTCAGGTTTCACACTTGAACAAGTAATACTTTAACAAAACAAAAAACAAAACAAAAATTATAATAATAATAAAATAATATAGTCACAATAAATTATATGAATTAAATGAACTTGGCTTCATCCTCTACTAAAAAAATATATATATATTTATTTTTATTATAAGGCGTATCTCGCTAACAATTTTTCCTTAAAATTCTTTTTGAAAGTGGTAACAGATTGGTCAGTGGCGAAAAGCATTCTATTTTCATTATATAGTTTAATCCCTTGGGTTAAAAAGGATTTCTCAAAAAATGATGTTTTATGCGATG